>PVIC010006283.1:0-30957 GCA_004025085.1 Thryonomys swinderianus
ACATATACACCCACATGCAAACACACATACAAACACCAATAGGGAACGTGAAATATTCATGTTTTCATTAAACGTTCTGGACACATAGCCGAATCTGAGAAAAGCAGAGAGAAAATGGAAAAGAAGCTATATGCAAAGAAACAATGGCAAGAATTTTCATATCTGATGAATGCAAGCGACCCATCAAATCAAACCTATGTTAGAAATTCACTGAATTATGCCATTAAGATTTGTGCACCTTGGACCAGAGATTTAGCTCAGTGGTACCAGTGCCTGCCTGGCAAACGCAAGGTCCCTGGTTCGATCCCCAGTAACCACATACAACAATACCAGGCATGGTGGCTCAAGCCTGTAATCTCCAGCACTTAGGAGGCAGAGGCAGGAAGATTGTTGAGTTCAAGGCTTGCCTGGGCTACACAGTGAGTTCAGGACCAGCCTGAACTACAAAGCGAGACCCTATCTCAAAAAAAGGTAAAAAGAATTTGTGCCACCTTACTGTATATTATACTCCATAATAGTGTAAAAGTAAATATCTTCTGAAGATATATGTTGCCTGAAGTTACACCCAAAGCCCATATCACTGTGTGTGCAGAGATTACTGCGCTATTACTGCCAGCAAGATTATCATCCCTCATCCTCTGGCTGTGCCTGCAAGAAAATAGTAAAATAAACATACTTTGGCTAAACTGGCTTCTTTTTGATGTTACATTTCCATACTGAAGAGAAACATAATACAGAGGGACACAATTAAAGAGGGTCTATCAGAAAATATCTCTGAATATGAATATTAACGGTCTCATTTTTCTTCTTCCATGGAAATAACAACAAGATGATGTTCTCCAAAGGATTTGGCTAAAATCCCACAGTAAAGTGGTTAGATAACTACAGCTATGTGAGAGGAGGAGATAGAAGCAGGAATCAGAGCTGCAGGAGGCAGCGTCTTGGCTCGGATGTCAACGTCGCGGAATCCAGGTGTGGGTGTGTGTGATAAACATCCCACCTGTCCCACAGACGGCTGCGAACAGAGGACTGAAAACACAGCACTTGCACTTTCCTTAGGCAAAATGAGAACGATCCATTTTAGAAATCTAAATCCAACTCAGGAAAAGAAATCCGACATTGTTCTTTCCCAAACAGAAACACTCCCTGCTTTGCCATTTCCCAGAATGGCTTCAGTGTGTATGCGGAGGGCTCTGACGTTCTCTCCCAGGGAATCGCTTCACAGGCACCAAACAGATACAACTCCAAAACCTCTGCCAGCAAATAATCACATGCAGAACCTGAGACAGTAGGGAGGGGGCAAAACTTGTGGGCAATTAAAGTCACAGCTGCCTCTTTCCATCTTCTCATCCCTGCTCGGCTTGGCAGCAGCTTCCTGACACCCCTCTTCCTCTCTCCTCCCTTCCTCCAACGCAACCTCTCTCCAAAAGCTACAGAAGGAACAAACTTTCACAAACGCAATGGTACGTGTGCCTGCGTCAGATCC
Source organism: Thryonomys swinderianus (assembly GCA_004025085.1). Classification (NCBI taxonomy): domain Eukaryota; kingdom Metazoa; phylum Chordata; class Mammalia; order Rodentia; family Thryonomyidae; genus Thryonomys; species Thryonomys swinderianus. The sequence continues at coordinate 1,487 of PVIC010006283.1, forward strand.
TTCGTGCGGATGGGAACTTCTATGGTCTCCAAGGTCCTTCTCACCTGACTCCTGCCCCACACCCTGGCTCCATGTTCTGGCTGCATTAATGGCCCCAGTCATGTTCCCTCACGCTGTTCCCTTGACCTAGAACACTCTGCCCTCCCTTCTTCTCCAGAGCAGTCTACCATCTTCAAGACAGTATCAGTCTCCAGAAGGGCTGTTCTGGCTTTCCATCGTGAGCCAGCCGTGCCAAGCCTGTCACCCGCGCTGACGACTTCAGCGTGAAGGCCGAAGACTGCGCTCTCCCCAAGAGAACATGAGTAAACAAGAAGCAAGAACCACAGCGATGATTTCAGCTGAGGAGTTTCATCAATAACTACTACACTGATCTTAAGGACTAGGTAGGGCTCCTCAAGTCTGAATGAGCAAGCTACAGGACTCAAAGATCCCCTATGAGAACGGTGACTGTGTATGCACACACACCGGGGCACAGTCCTGGGCTAGCTGAGTGCAAAAGCACACTACACACAAAATACTTAAGGCCTACGCATGTTTCCAAAGCTGAAGAGCAGCTACAGACAGACTTCCTGTAGCGGGCTCCAGGTCCAGTGGCAACTCCGCTGTCCCTCTGTGCAGAACTCCCGGCACAGAAAGGAAAGCGCCCTTACCAGGAACGGAGTCCTAACAATGGCAGAGAATGGAGGAGCAAGTGTTCTGTTCTCCTCCCTGAAGTGCTGCTTTGTTTGGGGGCACAAACTGGCACATGTTAGGTGTTTATTAAATACGACATCATCCCCCATTCAACCAAAAAATCTGCAAGCCCCAACTCATATTCAGCAAACCAGTTAAACAGGGGAAGATCATTTCAAATCACCCCATTTCTTCCCTCCTTGTGAGCCCAGTTTCGCCTTCATGGGAATGGCAACTTTCTCTCTCTCTCCCTTCTTCCCTCCCTCTCTCTTCCTCTCCCTTGTCCCTTCTCCTTGTCTTCCTCTCTCTACCTCGTTTGTTTTGGGTTTTCTGAGACAAGTTCTCACTAAGTAGTCCAGGCTGACCTTGAACACCCTGTGCAGTCCAGGCTAGTAGCTTCAGACTAGCAGCAATTCTCCTGCCTCAGCCTTCCATGTGCTGCATTACAGACTTGCACCACCACGCTGGAAAATACTCATTCTCTTCACACCTGACCTTCGAGCTTAGCCCAAGCCCACTCACACTTACCTTACAAATTTACCTGTGGCAATTTGAGAGTTCTCCACCCATATGTCATCTCATTCTTCCTACTCTTATCTCCCCCTCTAAATTTCACCAACTATTTAGGTCACCCTGCTGTATTTTATGTATTATTTAAATAAAATATCTTAAAATATATCTGAAAAAAGTACAAATTAAGAATACAGGTTGAGTACCCTTTACCCAAAATACTTAGGACCAACCAGAACTATTTCAGATTTGGGATTTTTGTTGTTGTTGTTTCAAATATTTGTATAAATACAATGAGATATTTTGGAGACCCAAGTCAAAACATGAAACTCATTTACTCCTTATAGATTCCTGATACACATAACCCAAAGATGACTTTATACGGTGGTTTTTGGTTTTCCCAACTTTGTGAGTGAAACAAAGTTTGTGTTTTCACTATGAAAACACATGAGGTCGGGTGTGGAATTTTTCAATTACAGTGCCATGGTGCACTGCAAGTTTGGGATTTGGGAGGATTTTGGAATTTTTTTAGGAATGTTTAACCAGTATTTAAAACTTGGTTCAGTTTAAGTGCTACTCACTGCTAAGAAACTTCCTACTTACTGCTATAAATAAATGCACGGGAGAACACAAGTTCTTCCCCCTATTCCACAAGAAACACACTCTGAAAGACAAACTGCAACTTACTTGGTGATTCCCCGGGGCACTTCCTGCTGCCCGAGACTTTAAAGTCTGGATCTTCTCAAAGACCAAGTTGACTTTCCTTTTAGTGACATCCTCATTGTCAGAGCTTCTGCAAGAAAAGATAGTAGAGAAAATGATAAGGGGCTCGACCCCAGGTTTCAGAATGCTTCAGAGACCTCCACTCTCAGAAGCCAGGAGGTGAAACTGAAAGGCTGAGTTCAGGCCAGAGGCAAAATCAGTGTCAACCAAGCAGAACGGATGGTGTTTTTCTTCAAATAAAGTGTTCAGCGTTACCATCAATTTGGGACAAGGATTTCCATTCCCAAATATGTGAGAGACATAAACACATTCTAAATAAACTTGGAGAAAACATTCAGTTAAAATGTAGTCTTTTGTTCTTCCCTTCAAATAACTCATATTCATTCCAAAAGGAATTATTTTCTTTGTAATACACACACACACACTTCACCTTTAAATCGTACACTAGAACAATCTGCAGTGATCTGAACTCGCTTAGCCTATGCTTAAAAAAATAAATCCCCCTAAGCCAAGACATCCACACAGTGGTCCTTTGTCTCAGAGACCAAGTTTTTTTAACTTCTACCACACCCCTGGCAATTAAAAGATTTAAAATAAAATTCCTTAACTAGACACCACCCACTGCAGTCTGCTCTCCCGGCTCTCATCCAGGGAGGGTAAGAAAAGGAAGGAAGGAAAAAATTTAAAGAATTTTTTAAAAATCAAAGTTCTTCTACCATAATCTGAACATAGGAAAACCTTTCATAGAGAAATACTAATACAGTTAGTTCTTGGCTAAAAACATCTCTTTACTTTTTTTCTTTTTTAACCAGTAGAGTCCCCATGTTATATTTTGAGCCTGACTTGTTCTGTCATCTCTGTGACACAGACAAATAATTGCCAGGCTCAGTACAAAGCTGTGGAGTGTCCTAGAGCCAACAGGCTTTGATGGTAGAGAGGTCTGCTCTCAGTCGCAGCAGGCTGAGGCCTTTTCTCTGCTTTAGCCGTCTGATGAGAGAAACCGAAACAGGAGCAGCATGGTCCCCATCGGAATTCCAGCACAGGATCCGAGCACAGACTGAAAAGTCTGATTAATCCAACTCAGTCTCTGAGATAAGTACAGAAAATGCAGCTTCTAAATGACATGTGCCTTAAAAATAATGGGCTCTGGAGCCCCTAGCCAGCACTCACTGTGGGCCAACGAGAAGCTGTCCTTCTTTGTAACTTTTCAGCAGGCCAACAGCTGTGTGGAGGAATCCAAGATGGCGCCCACTTAGCTCAACAATGGACAGGAGACAGTGACCTATCTTTGAGGTTGCATTCGAGCAATCAAGAGTCATTTTAAATATATACTATATTCATGTTTCAAATATGATGCCATTCCTTCTGTTCCCCCAGCCAGTTCTCTGTTACAGTCCCCATGCTACCAAATGGCCCCTAAACTATACCAAATCCAAAATGGCTTCCTATCTCGTAAATGAGCCATTGAGGGAAAAGAACAAAGCTTATCCCGTACAGAGAAACATACCCTAACCGAGCAGCCCCTGCACACCAAATGGCAACCTATCAATGAGCTCCTTTAACCTGCCATCCAAGCTGAGCCAATCTCGATCTGCCACGATGCCCTTCCCACCCAAAGTCTCCATAAAAATCCCATTTCACTTCCCAGCACTCTCTCCCACCATTGTTTGGGACAGCCCAGCAGTTTTCACTTCTAATAAAGCCTTGCCTTGGGTGTCCCTGTTGCGGCTTGTTTTGCTTTCAGTGTCCACCCTATTCCACTAAGATTTAAATGCTGCTACAAACTTCAACCACTGAGACTGAATCCCAGGGCATGGGGAGAAGACATAAAGCTACAGAACTGGAAGCCAAGGGTCCCCTCCCCACACCCCCCCAGAAATGAAAATACTTTTCTCCTTCAGGAAAATCACTCACCCTTCTTTGAGGTAATTATAAAGTATCTGCTTGGCCGTCTCCTCATTGGCTTGTTGGTTGAGCTCTTGCTGGCCCTTTAAGAGATCCGGTGTGGCCTACAATATTATTGTTTCTCTTATTAGAGCAGGAAGGTGACATTTCCAGGCAGAAGGCAACAAACAGGTACCTACTTTCCAGAAATGATTCTCTGGATAAACATCCTCCTCACAGCCTGCTCCAACACTGCTCAGTGCTGTGAGCTAGAGCAAGTTACTTAACCTTTTCCTTTGATTTTCCCACTTGAAAATTAAGGTGAATAGTACCCACATTGACATGGTTGGTACAATCAACATGAACAGATGCATATAACAAATAGTGCCCAGTACTTACTAGCCTTATTATCAACTGTATCATTTTTTGTTGTTATTACCAAGACACTAAATGTACCACACAGAATCCATCACTTTACGATTGACGTAGTTTCTCAGACTAGAAACTAACCTTGTCATTCAGTGTCACAAATACAAATATAACTACATGACTCTATCCACTAAACCTCTGGATAGCAACCAACCCTGTGTACTTACAGGTCTCACGTGTATCATGTTTGAGCTTACAGAAAGCCCACAGTGGAAACCTAGTAGTACTGAAAATAACCTAGAAAACTATCCACATGTTACCTGAGCATTGGAGTCGGGAGGAAATGTCTTCATGGAAATTTTCTTGGCACCAGAATCCGGTGAGGTTGCCACTGCCCGATTCTGCAACATCAGCGTGGCAGTGGCTGTTTTTATTTCATCTTCCTTTCTGGCCTGTGCTGGAAGGGAGGGTGCACAAACCACCGTTGTGCCTTCCTGACTTCCTTTCTTTTCTGAGTCTTTCCCATCTTTGTTCCGTGTGGCACCCTGGGTGCCATGCGTAGCCCCCTGCAGCTTGCCAAAGGCTCGGCCTGTGCCCTGTTTCCCACGGTGCTCCTGAGCCAGGGACCTCTGGGGACACAGCTGGGACGGCCGGAGGAGGCGCTCACTGGACTTGCCCAGGTTCCTGCTGAACTCCGTCAGGTACTCCGAGTTTCCCTTCAGACCGAAAGGAAACGCACTGTCCACGCTCCGGGACCTCTTCCTGTCATCGGGATTGATTCTGTTTCGCCTCCCAGACCTTCCTCTTCTCTGAAGCCCAGGCTTTTGATCAAACTTTTCAATTAACTGATCCACACCAGGAATTGAGCCCGTGTCGATATCCCGCCCCGTTCCTGGCAAGAAGGGGATATACCTCCTGTTTTCGTGCCGGTTGACATTGTCAGCATGGATGGCGCATTCCTGGTCATCGAGCAGAAACCTATACAAAGAGTTGGCTGAGGTGGGCGTGGTGGAGGAGGACGAGGACCTCCGCGATCGGGCTCCGTCCAGGATGGGGCCCGCTGAATCTTGTCGCCGGAAGGGAAGGACATCGGGCCTGGTTTTCTTGATTTCAGCATGGGCCTGTGGGCTGAGCGCAGACACGGACTTCCGGCTGGGGGAAGGGACCTCCTCCCCCAGCCCCTCCTTCACGCAGCTCTGAACATTGACGCACACTGAAGTCTGCTTCTTGGGGTCCTCTATGACCACGGAGCTGCACAGCCGGATGGACTCCAGGGCAGGGCTGGGGAGCAGGGGGTTGCCAGGTTTAGGAGAGCAAGTCCAAGGCTGCTGCTTCTTGTTGGCACCTTCTTCCGTTAAGCCGTTTAACCAGTCACTCTGGTGGGCTTGGTGATTCTGTAAGTTCAACTCGTTCTTGTCAGGGTCGTAGGGCTGCAGAAGCTCTGGGTGCCTCTGGAAGTTCAGCAGGTGGGGTGCCTTCCCCGGGATGTCTTTCCGTTCTAGGACGCCGTTCCTGCCCTCGTGGAGAGGGGGCTGCTTCGGATCTCGAGGTGGGCTGGGCTGGGCATATGGGTTCCTTGAGAGCAGCGCTTCCTCCACGCCGCCCTCCTTCAGCACAGAGCCGCTGCTGGAGCGTCCGGGCAGGTCGCTGATCATCGAAGGCGGAAAGGAGGGCCCGTTTTCAGAGAAAGACGTGCCTGCCAGACAGTGCTCCGTGTTATTGAGGACTATGTAGGGGTGACCGTCGATTCCCTGGACCCTGATGCTGACGCCGTAGGAGCCCGTCTTGGAGTGCGGGGAATTCCTTCCCTTCTTGGTCTCGGCGCTCGCTAGTCGCAGGTGAACGCCATATTCCTGCTGCACGTGTCGGTGTTCGCCGAAGTACAGCTCCATGTTCCCTGTCCCAGCTGCCAGGGGAGATGGGGTCAAAAGAGGACATTAAGTTAGAATTACATCTGTTTAAATGACGATTAGAATAATTATGAGGGGAAAATTCAAAGTTCAGGGAAGACAAGATACTTTGAGCAGTAAACCAAGGGCTGAGGGCTGCCCTCTCCTGACCCTGGCCTGACCCAGCTGGGCTCTCTAGACGTCCCAGCACCCACGAAGCCCAGTCCGGGGCCTGTCGTTGTCATCAGACACAGCCCTGGCCAGACAGAGTCACGGCTAATGGCTCGGTGCTCCTGGGATTCTGTTTCCAGCTCACTGATGTTCTGGTCACTCTTTTTCCTTAAGTTTTCCTCACACTTCGTGCTATTTATTTTTAACCAGCAAAGGTGTTCCACTTGCCAACACTTCAGAACAAGGTACTTTTCCATGAAAATACTTCAGACCTAAGGAGTTCTGATGTTCATTGTTTTTCTTTTTTTCTAGACTTTTAACAACAGTTTGAGTACTTTGTACGTGCAATCCTGCTTTGAAATCTTTCCAGTGTTTGAATTTAATGTTTAAAATACTTTGACTCTAAGGAATCAGCTATTTGTGAAACTAATGATGAGAGTAAATGATTAAAAATTTTTTGTGAATCTCTTCTTCCCAAAAGGTTTAAGTGGCACAGTCATCTGAAAAATGTCTTTTAAATAATACAGTGAAGAAAAGGTGCAGGGCCTTTTATTTTGCAATGAGTCTTGATGCCAGGAATCATTGCCTTAACGTTTGCAGTGTGGCCAACCCTGCCAGGGCCTGTGGGTCTGATGCCACATGGGAGCCTCCCTCCCTGCTCTGAAAACCTGCAGCAGAGACCAAGAGGGTCACAGATGGTGGTGCCTTCACTTCTGTCACCTGCGAGGACCCTTTTGAGTTTCTTTCCATTCAGAAGTCAATCTCATAATATATTTTCCCACAAAAATCATCTATTGAATCCACAATTCCAAATTTATTTGCACAGGTTTGAGAAATACAAATCATTTCGTTTCCTCTGTCTCTGTATCCACTTTTATCTGTGCCTTCTTCTCCTGTTTTGGGACTGTACCAGTAGAACATAAGCTTATGTTTTATTTACTGCATCTCTAAAGAATCAGTTCTTATAATTAACAATCATTTGGCTTTTTCTGTTTTCTAATTTACTAAGTTCGACTTTGATTTTCACTATAGTAGTCCCTGCTCGCCCAACGCACAAAGGTATATCCCAAGTCCCAACGGTAGATGCCTGAAGTTGTGGGTAACACCAAACCCTATGTGTACACACACCTATGATAAAAATTTAATTTACAAATTAGGCATTGAAAGAGATGAATGGCCATAATAAGAAAGAACAATTATAGTACAGATGATCAAAGTTATGTGATTATGGGCTCTCAAATATTGAGATTATTCAATTATTGAATTTTCATTTTTTCACTTAAAGAAAGCAAGACATAGCTTTCTTTGAGCATTGCCAACATCACTACTCTTGCGCTTCACAGTCATTGATAAGTAAAATAAACTTATTTCGACACAAGCGCTCCGCCACCACAAGGCTCGATGTGATAACCTAGACAGCTGCGAAGGCCAGTCAGGCAGGTAGTGTACACGGTGTGAACGTGCAGGACACAGCAATGACTCACATCCTGGGCAGCGTGAAGTGAGAGGCAGAGCTGCAAGAAACTGTAAACTTACAAGTTACCTCTGGAGTCCCCATTTAATATTTCCAAACCACAGCTGACTACAGGTAACTGAAACTACAGATAAAAAGGAATGATGGTATTTATTTCTGCTTTCTTATTTTTTTATTCTTCTTTGCCTCTAACTTTTGACTTGGTTGCTTCATTTGTGCATTTTTTGTTATTTAATCACTCAAACTGTGATATGTAAGTGTTAGGAATTATGTCTGCTAAAAGAAGACTCCAAAATAGCAGCCTAAGATTTAAGATAGGCTTCCCTCCCCCACCCAGAGATAAGAAGTAACTAGGCTAGGGCTCGGGATGTAGCTCGGTGGCACCGTCCCTGAGAGAGGGGGTGGGGAGGGAGAGAGGATGAACTGGGATGAAATAGACCCTGTGACGTTTTTAGGAAAACCTCTTTCATTTTTTCACTCCTCTATCTCTAGCATGTAGTAACACCTTATAATTACCGAGCTGCTGAGCCCAAAGCACATATGCCAAAGACAGACCAGATGAGTCAAACTTCTTTTTAGAAATTCCTAGAAGACTCACCATCAATCCCTTACGTCTCCTTGGGAAGAACTTAGCCATACTGCCACCCCCCAGCTACAAAGGATGCTGGGAAAAGATTTTCAGCTGGTCATTGACCCTTACAACAAAATCAACATTGCGTGAATAAAGAGACAGTGAAATGGATATTGGGAAGGCAGCCAGAAGTCTACACCTTGATCGAGTTTCTAGGACTATCTTCTGGAGAGGTTTGGGTTTGATTTCTTCCTTAAATCTATGGCCATACCACCCTGGACACCCCCGAACTCACCTGATTTCTTCCTTAACCCAAGTTGTTCTTAAGAAAGTTTTTTCATATCCCATATTTTGTGGTGTGTCATTTTGTCTTAGGGGATCTTTATTTCTAAATGTTACTTATTTCTACTTGTTTTATGGTCAGAAAATGAAGTCTGTACTATTTATTTTAAGTTTATTGAGGTTTTCCTTGTATGCAAATGCATGGATAATTTTTGTCAGTGCTTGCTAAGTGCCAGGGATAGTCTCCACTTTGACATACAGCATTCAAACTATATTCATTACTGCAACCTTAATAATTATTCGATTCAGCAATGGCAAAGCTTTATTTTGTGTAATTTGTTATTGGGATTTGGGAATATACTCCTGGCTCCTACAATAGTAAGGTGCTGTTCATGTTTTGCATGGTGTAAAACCTACTGACATCATCACCTCCCATCACACAAATATGAACAACCCAGAGACGCACATACCTGTGATATTTACCGTTATCTTGGCAATTCCATCATTATGTCTCCTTCCATTTTCAGTTACATTAATATTTTTCAGTAATTTTTAATCAAAATAAGACAAGACATAATGAAAACTTAGAACCTCTAGTTTCTTTTCCTCAATCCCAAACATTCTACAGAGTAAGCCAAATGCAAATTTTAGCTGTTTGTTCTAGAACTTTCCTCCATGTTTCCAAATAATGCTCCCAGCTGTGATTTTTTTATCAGTTCTACACATGGTAGACAATACATTGTACATACAATTTCCATTTTGCTTCCAACCCCATCTGTTTTGTTCTACTTTTTAAGAAATATGGCCTCAATAATTCTTCAACCTGAAGCACTCAATTTGTAATTTCCAATAGCTCTTTCCTGTTCTCTGATTTATTTCTCTTTCACAGATGCTGCTCTCATTTTAGACTTCTTCTGGTTTGCTCTGTCTGTCCCTCTCACACTCCCCATGTGCTTGGTGACACTGCTGAACAGTGAAGTGGATTAGAGCTCAGCGTACGTGGAGAGGGCTGATTGGCTGCTGAGCTCCAGGTCATGTGGGATGAAAAGCTGTCCAGTGAAGAACCTCTACTTTCAGTATCGGGGGACATTATTTTTCTGAAGCTGCTCAATTTCTCCATGAAAGAAAGCTCTTGTCCATTGCTGGGGCTGCATGTGACTGGCTGCCAGTGACAGCGAAGAGGATAGGAGGTCCCTTTGTCCACTCCACACACCATTTGGCCACCATTCCGAGCCCTTTGTGCTGCCGGCATGAGGGAGGACAACAACAGGAAGGTTCCCATATCCCAGAACAAGGATCGGAGCCCTGACTGTTGGGCTCATCTCCCCTGCCTTCTCCAGCAGCTGCCCCACCCCATGTCAGAGCCTCTCAGCATCTCTGCAGGCGAATCACCCACTGACCCCAACCCACCGCAGGCCCCTTGAAGGATGCCTCTCTCGGCCAGTGCAGCAGCTACTCCTCCTCCACTGACAACCCCAAGAACACTTGTGGTCTTTTCTTTAAAGTTTAAATCTTATTTGCTCCTTTACTGTCACTTGAGTAATACTATGAATAGAGGATAAATTTAAACCCGTCTAGCTCAACAAGATTTCTAATATAAAAAACACAGGCTGGGGGTATAGCTCAGTGGAGATCATATACCTAGTAGGCACAAGGCCCTGGTTGGATCCCCAGCATAGATATACATGAATTTAAGAACAAGTAGAGGCACCTTGCCTTATGGTAATGAAGAAGCAAATTATGGCTGGACCCAGACTGGCTGGTGTGTCCTGACCCCCTTTTCCAAGAGCATTGGCATGCTCCATTCTTACTCTCTAGAGATGTTCATATTTATTAAAGTTTATAACAACTACAGAGATACTGGGGCCCTCACACCTGCTCAGCAATCATCTATCTCTGAGTTACACCCATAGCCCTATAAAAAAATCTTTTAAAAGGTGCTGTATGCAAATAAATTTATCCACTGGGATGCTTTTCATGTGTGGTATTTACTAAATGCAGCTATTTTCCTCACCAATAATCTGTTCTTATGCTGCCCCTGACTCGTTGATGAAAATATTTCTTCTTAATATTTGTTAATAAAAGTCTGATCTAGGGTTTTATACTCCTTTTCAACAGCTGCTGCTGCTAGAGTCAACACTAATTACATTTCCATCTTTAAATAAGGCCACCTTGGCTTATTATAGTCTTAGCTCCCTGTGGTAAATTAATCCACATATTTGAATTTCATGAAACATCCATAATTCACATTTCCTTAACAACAAACCTCAATCCAGTATTTTCACAGAATGACATTTCTCAGCTGGGCACTGGTGTCTTAAGCAAATGTGAATTTCTTTCCAATCAAAATGTAAACACTGAATTAATTAGAGAATTTAAGGACAGCTGTCCTCCGCTCCCCGGCCCGGAGCCATGTTTACAACCCTAACACACACCACAGCCACACTTGCTCAGTCTGGGATGTAGCCCAATCAGGGGCTTACATAATTTGGCAGGAAAACCTGATCAACTGCCAGGATGCAATATTGTGGCACTTGGAAAATAAAAGTGGTGTTTTGGAGTGGAAATAATAGTTTATGAAAAGGCTGCTAAATGACAATAATTGCTTTAGTTATCAAGATCAGTGAGTGTGTCTGTAGTAACAAAAAGCTTAGCTCTTGGAAGAACTATGAACATGCCCCAGATGGAGGCACTTCCTCTCTCTGGGCCACCACATGAGACCAGTGCGCCTGGGGATTTGTCACGTAATACTGGTGACGCTGCACTCTGACCTGCAGTGGAACCTCCAGGGCCTGGGTGCATATTCAGCCCCACAACTACTGCAGAAATCAGCCAGATGATTTAGACCCTTGACAGCATGCTGCGCCTTTTCCTCCGGAGGAAAATGGTGCCCAAGCTTCCAGCAAGGATCCGGCCAAGGGGCCAAAGTGCAAGACTCCAGGTATCTTTGCTGTGAGTAGATAATTCTATCACATTATACAAGTCACTCAAGAGAGAGCCTAAAAGCAAAGGTGAGGATTCCCCGAGTCTCAGCATGATTCCAAGTTTAATCCTAGCGAAAAAGAGGTGAGCCACAAACCAAAATGTAGTTTCCTCAAGTGGGATCTGGTGTCTCATTCATAGGGACGCCACTGCCAGTCTGATGATGAGGCAAACCCTTACTCCTTTGGACAGGCTGTGGAGCCTGCCCGAAGACGATTCCATGGGGGAACATCCACATTCGAACCTCCACTAAAAGTCTAAACAGAAGAGTGGGGAACCAGAGTGTGGGAAACCTAAGACAAGCAAAACACAGCAGATTCAATGTATTCCCAGACGACAGAAGAGGTGGCCTTACCCAAACCGAGCTTTATGTCCTATCTGTGCTTTCTGTCGTGTAAGTAAGAAACTAGGCAAATTTGCACAATTTCCAAAGAAATGTCTTTGCACATCGCCGAGCCTTTTTAGAACTCCCTGGGAAAACCATTTCAAAAAATAAACTTGAGGTTTTAAAATAAAACCAGAGTTCAGGATGGTTGGAATCTCTTTAAACAAGCCTAACAACCAAAACTTTCCTGATTTTGGAAAATACCTTTTCATTACTGAGTGCTACATTCCCTCCCCAAAACTGCCTCCTACAAAAAGGACCATGTGAAGCATGACAGCCTAAGAGTCTGCTTACTAGGGTTAGAAAACGTGGAGCCCCTCAAAGAAATCTGGAGGGCAGAGGTCGCCGGTACTACCAGGTCTTAGAGTTCTGAGACTTCTTCTAGGGGCATTTTCAAGGTTCTTCTTGTCCTGAACAAAGAACTGGTTAAAAAAAAAAAAAAGGAGGCTGGAGATTTAGCTCAGTGGTTCCGGCGCCTGCCTCGCAAGCGCAAGGTCCTGAGTTTGATCCCAGTAACCACATACAATGCTGGGCGTGGAGACTCACGCCCACCAACAATCAACACCGCATACCACAGTGCCGGGCGCGGTGGCTCACGCCTGTCATCCCAGCACTTGGGAGACAGAGACAGGAGGATTGCTGAGTTCGAGGCTTGCCTGGGTTGCATAGTGAACTCTGGGCCAGCCTGAACTACAAAGTGAGACCCTGTCTCAAAAAAAAAAAATCTCAAAGACCTTTAGTATTTGTTTAATGTTTTTCATAATATGAGAATAAAATTACTCTAGTTTCTATGTTACCATAAAACTAAACCAAACTATAGACTAAGTACTATTTTTAAAACCCATGTAATTCAAATTCTCCACCCTAATTAAACATGCAGGACAATGATAATGTTGCTGAAACTATATCGCCACACATGGTGTGAGAGGAACTTCACAGCCCAAGTCCTCATAAGGTCACCACACACACATCGCCTTCCACATTTTCTACATTTTTCAGCAAAATGAAGAAACTTGCCTACATTCAGTCTGCCATGATATCGCTGAGTATTCACATGCTGTGGAGCCATTACTCACATATCTGGGATACCTGGACTCTTTCAGCAGCACATGACTGAAATACGATCCACGCTGATGCCCAAACCATTATAAACACAGGCACTGGAATAGAGGGCCTGTACCTGGCCGGCCCCTCTCAGGCAGGATAAGCCGACATTCCTGTTTTATGTAATCATTAACAAGCACTTACTGAGCGCCTAGCATGGTGCCAGACACAGTTCTCAGCAGTCGCACGGACAGAGTCCCTGGCCCACTGAACTTACCACGCATCACTTAGGTGGTGGGGAAGGTCCGCCGCACACAGGGAGGTCCAAGAGAGATCTCGAGCTCTTTGCAGCCCCTGGAGCTCCAGCAAAACACAGAGTCCTAGGCAAATTCTCTGCTTTTACACCTGCTCAATGAGGTTCTCTGCCCTAACGCCTCAACACGGAGAAGAAAAGGACAAAGAGTGGATGAGGGAAGTGAGGAGCCACAGCCAGTGGGTTGGAGGAAACCAGCAGAAGCTGGAGTAGCGAGAGAAGGTGCCATCAAGGCCCAAAGACCGGGAGCAATCATGGTATCGGGCAGGACAGAGCTCCTGTCCTGGAGAGCTTTGACACTGGGGTGGAAGGCGCAAAGGCCAACCACAGGCAGCTAACAAGAGAACGGACTAGAGACAGCCCTCGGAGGAGAGGCGATTAGCACAGAAGCCAAGACACAGGAATCAAACATCATCTCAGAAAGCTTAGCTGCCTCAGCCCTCACCCTCGCCTTCTGCCCCAGGAGGAAATCTCCAGAAAGGTGCTTGCAGCCAGGAGGATCTTGGGTACCACCTGGGATCTGCTGTGAAGACTGAGCAGCACGGTTGCGAAACTCTAAGGAGTATCACAGTTTGCTTCCTCCCTCTCGTCCCTGCCCGTTTACTATAACGTGGCCAAACCTCAAGGGTGTGGTGAGCTCCAATGAAGGGCATGATCTGTGCTTAATGAAGTCCAACAATAGAAGCAGCATAGGGAAATATGCTTCACCCTAGGACAGCTGAAAAAGACATCCATAAGATGTCTAAGAGAACCCAAAAAATAAAAAAAAAAGTCTCTTCGTCCCTCTATAGAACCCCACAATCTATCAGTGAATGCCCACCCGTCCACTTCTACCCTCTCCAGGCGCAGGGGACAGCACGGGACCACACAAGCCACCTAACATCCCTCCCTGCCTGACATGAGCAACTTGCAAGCTGCTGGTTCCAAGATTCACACGCAGACCTCCACTGTCAGCTGCCATCCCTGCCAGCCTCTCTCTGCATCAACAGCACAGCAGTAGCCCTTCCAGTCCACCCTCCTCCCCCTAAAGCCCAAACTGACACAGATGCCATAGCACACAGCAGGGGGCAGCGCTTACATTTGTCATAAGAACGTAATTAACACTTTCTTTATCACTACATACTTAGAGTATATGACAATCACTTTCGTGGGGGGCTTGTGCTTGTTCATAACATACTTCTTATTTTTGTTCCTTCCCACCCCTCCGACGCGTCTCCCCCTCCCCACTTACAAAAGCTCTATTTCCTGTTCTTTCAATTTTTTTTCTTTAAATCTCTTTTCCCTTCCTTCTCCCCCCACTCATTTTTTGCTCCCCTTCCGATTTGAACAAGTTCTTTCTACTTCTTAACATCGAGTCTCCTTTTTGTTCTTTAGTTATACCGTACTTTGGGTTTCTTGCATAGGAGAAACAATGCGATATTTTAACCTATGTGTCTGATTTATTTCACTGAAGATTATGGTCTCAAAATGCATCCATTTTCCTGAAAGTGCCTCAACTGTATCCTTCTCTATGGCAGAGTGCTACTCCACTGTGTATAGACACCATATTTCCCTTATCTTTTCATCTGTTGACAGGCACATGGGCTGTCTCCAAGGTTTAGCTATTGTAAGTTGTGCTACTATAAACATGGATCTTCGGTTATCACTAGGGTGTGATGACTTTATCTCTTCCAGGAAGATACCTAGATGAGGACTAGCTGGGTCACATGGATCTCTAGTTTTATTTCTTGAGGACTTTCCATATTAGCTCTTAAATATGCTTATTGAGTACCAAGTATGCATCAAGGGCTTTTACAGAACATTAACTGTAAGGTGCACACAGTCTTCTGCATATTAACCCAGAGTTGCCCATTAACACACACTGCAGTTTGGGTAGTTAACTGACTGGTGTGTGGAAAACTCCAAAGAGGGACAAATATGCAAGCACGTCAGTTTTCCCCTAGGGGCTCACTGATAAAGAGTTTTCTTATGAAAGCCAAAGCGTCTCACTTAGTTTCCTGGACAGAGCTCTCTGACAGGAGGTTCCTGAGTCACCACGGTGTGGTGCAGGCAGACGTAGCCTGCTCTCCATCCGACTTTCTGTGGGTGGCAGGAAGTGGACTCTCCTATCCAAACAAGTGTCAGGTTGTTAAATAAAACAGGCAATAAAAGTTGAAAAATTCTGAGCCTGAAAAAAAAAATCACTACAAAGAAAGGAGAACAAAAACAAAGAGGAAAAGGAAAAGACACAAAAAGGAGACAAAGAAAGGAAATCCCTGCCTGGCAGTTAAGGCTTTAACAAAAACAAAACAAAAAAAGTTCCCAGTCTGGGGGGGTGGGCACACATTTCCCTAGAGCTTTAGGTTCTGCTACCTGCCAGTGAGAGACAGCTCCTGTGACTTCGCTGTGAATATGAAAAAGTCACTTTCAACCTAAAGAAGCTAAAAGCACTGAACAAGAAAAGGAATGGCAGTAAAAACCCACCATCTACATCAGGAAAAAAATGGCCTCAAATTTAGCCTTTGAACAGTGTCTCGCCCATCACACCCACATCCACACCTGTGACCTCGGAAGGAGCCGATGCCTGCCTGCCTGACCACCCACCTCCAGGGTGTAGTAAACCCCGAGGAAGGCTATGATCTGCACTTAATAAAGACTGATGATAGAAGCAGCACAGGGAATACACTCTACGTGGGACAGCCAAAAATGACATCTGTAAGAGAACCCCCAAAATTAAAAAAATGTTCTTTGTCATGAAATGTCCTTAGAGAGCAGGTGAAGGAAAGGTGCTGGCTTATGTGGCCTGGGAAATGAACAGATTAAAAGCCAAGGATCCACGCAGAAGTGTAGTTGATAAAGTTGCTTCCCATAGAGAGATGTGTTAGTCCTGAAGCCACTGTAGCTGCACAAATCATAGTGGGGGCGCCAGCTTCTTGCTATGGAAGAGGGACTGACAGATACGTGGGGGACACAGCTGATGAACCATGGGGTAGTGAATTAGAGCTGAGGAAGCTGATAGGAGGATAGTTATAGGAGGAAAGTATGTGCACATATCTATACATGCATTAGCATGCACACATGCACTTTCTTGCTCTTCCAGGCGAGATGGCTAAAGTCGTAGTGCCCCAGGAGCCGTGACCAACTTGGCACCCAGATCTTGGTAGGAGGGAACACTAAGTATGGGGTACAAGAGAACTTTCTGTTGTACCATCATGATTTACTTTTAAATCTAAACTATTCTTTTTTTTTTTTTTTTTTTTGAGACAGGGTCTTACTTTGTAGTTCAGGCTGGCCCTGAGCTCACTATGTAGCCCAGGCAAGCCTCGAACTCAGCAATCCGCCTGCCTCTGCCTCCCGAGTGCTGGGATTACAGGCGTGAGCCACCACACCCGGCAAAACTATTCTATTTTTATAAAGGAAAAAAAAAGGTTACCACATAAATAAAAGAAGTCAGAGATGTGGTCACTTGAAGTCTGGGGGCAATCTGACACTAGGACTAGGTGATTTCTGCCCTTCAGAAGGTCACCTGGCCTGCATCCTGGGCAGGTCTCAGAACACCACTGCCGGACGGAGTACACCTGTGCCAGGAAAAACAGGGCCAATGGTCCCCTAGGGCCCTGAGGAAACACAGGCCTTCCCATCCCAGGGACCGGAAGAGAGCAGGGGCACAGCTCCAGGTAGAGCATGAGTCTGATCTCCATCATGGTAATTGATGAGCTGAGGGCAGTTTCCCACAAGCCATTAAAGAGTAGAAGTAAGCTGAAATCTGCAGGCCACATCTTGCTAACCAAAGGATGAACAAGCAGAGCTGGACGAGCACAGAGAACCTACCTTCCCTGGAGACCAGAGCCTAGAGCCATTTAAAATGGCAGTGGCTGGGCAGTGGGCAGGTAAACTCCACCCATGCACCAATGTGCTTCTCCAGGACAGTCCTCTGCCCTTCCCTTCTCCATCTCAGTGGCAAAGACATGCTTCTCCAACAGAGAAATGGTAACTGGATGATTTAGTCACAGAGCAGAACCAGGCAAACCAAGTACAGGATGGGGGAGGAGGGAGGATCGAGCAGGAAAGGAACAAGTAAAAATGAGATGAGATGGAGGCAGTTAGGCACAGAAAATGTTCATCAAATTCCTGGACCGTAGGAAGCCAGTGACAGGAAATGACTGAACACAAGAGATGGCCAGGGTAAAACATTCCTCATCAAGTGCCACCTGGAAGTGGCTTCCCAGAAGTCCCCTCCTCTCCTAATGATCTTCTTTATCAGTCACCTGGGTGTCTCTACAGTGTCCCTGATGGCTCAGACAACTCAGACTTTCACCCACTGAAACCCAGGGCCCAAAGGCTCAGGCCACCTCCCACCCCTGTGGGGATGTGAACCCGGAGCTGTCACAGCCCCAAGCCACTTGGCTGAACACTCTGTTCCCCAAGGACACACACCCAGCCAGAGCCTACCACATCCCCAAGCCCCACCCGCCAGCGCTGCTCCTAACAGCAGCTGTACTTTCACATGTCTATGATTATTTGTTTTACTTTAGTGTCCATCTCTTTCGTTAGACTGCAAGATCCATGAAAACAGAGACTACACTGGGCTTTGCTCAGTCCTTTCCCGCAGTAGGCCACAGCATGTCTAGCATAATACAACTGTTTAGGAATTGATTAAATGAATGAGAAGCTCCTCCTCCCAGTCTCTGAAACTCCCAGGAAGAAGCAGACATTTCAGTGCTGAGTGCCTAGTATGAGGTTGACCCTGGAATCAGTCTGTACCTCTAGAAATGATAGCATAGAGACTGCAGGTGTCTGGTACTAGAATTAAACAAATTTATTAGTAATATTTAATTAATAGTGCAGTAAAAAATAGCACCATTTATTAAGTGCTGAGTACCATGCTGAAGACTACATTTTTCAGTGACCGTGCCAGCAAGGTACTGCTCGCCACCACTGGCAGGTGAGGTTAAACCACTGACGAGGTCCTACAGATAGCTGATCAGAGCCCAAAGTCACTCGTGCCCCTCTGCCCCCAAGGCCCATCCTCTTCAGGACTCTAAAGCTCAGCTCCCTGACAAGGGTGACAGATGCCGGTCAGGAGCTTGGAACCCAACCACCATTTACAACATGGAATCTCTGGAAGATGCGCCCCACCTGCAAGTCTTCCACTCATTGCCAGATAAGCTTGTGGAACGCGTGTGGATTGTGGGTTGGGCTCCACCTGCAGAGTTAATTATAGGGAAAAGGGTGAGGATGTGGCTGGCAGGAAGCCAGCATGGACTGTGTGTGCACAGAGGACACAGGCACCTTCCTGAGCATCTCAGCTATAAAGCAGAAAGAAGTTGGAAGCTGGAGGCCCACACCATGAGCGGGTTTCCCAGAAGCAGAAGCGGAAAGGTCAGGGCAGGATGCTGGCTTTGGCACGAGGAAGAGCAGAGCGCGAAGGAGGAGATGGGAATGTTCCTGATCATCACAAAGAGAAACTTATGCTTCCAGAGCAGCAAGACTCTGAGCAAGTCAGCCCTATAACTCCAACCCAGAAGGAGGGCATGGCAGTGTCCGGTCAACACAGGCAGGGCTTAGAAGTCATGACTCCCAGCCTCGCAGGAGAAAGCCGACCAAACTGACAAAGGGCTGGGCCACCTCCATGGGGTTAATGAGCTCATGAATGAAGAAGCACTTTTCAGCTGTCATGAAGTTTCAAACCTGTGTTTCTGTGGTCCTCTTAAACCCCTCCTCTATTTCTTGGAGATGGTACAAACAAGGTAAGAGCTGAGCCTCAGAGACCTGGTGTACCCACCGTGGGGCCCTAGGCAGGATCTGGGGCCAGACCACACAGCTGGAGTAGGGAGGCCACCTTGGGCTTCTCCTGGGGTCTTCAGTTCCTGGGAGAGTCACTGAGGATGCACTCCAAGGAGGCCCACTCTGGCGGCCGAGGGAGACCGCAGTAGCGGAGGAGATGGGGAGGCAGAAACAAGCTGCTCTGCCTCCACACGGGAGATGGTTAGGAGCTCACCGCTGCAAGAGAGCGAGGCCGGCCAGGCATTTAGCTCAGAGGTTCCAGCATCTGCCTGGCAAGCTCAAGGTCCCGAGTTCAATCCCCAGCACCACATTCCACAATGCTGGACATGGTGGCTCACACCTGTAATCCCAGCACTCGAGACGCAGAGGCAGGAGGACTGCTGTGAGTTCCGGGATAAATAGGGATACACAGAGAGTACAGGGCCAGCCTGAACTACAAAGCGAGACCCTGTCTCAAAAAACAAAAAAAAAGTAGGCTGAGGCAGCGGGGAAGACTGGAAGGAAGGAGGCATTTGCAGCTGGGTGCCTTGAAATGAGGCAGATAATCAAGGCAGTGACTGGGCTGCACCCTGCGCAGAAGTACAGTCCCTGGCCTGTCTCAGCCCCTAGAGCCCACCCACAATCCACAGCTCTCCGTCACTCTTCCACCTCCAAAGCCACAGCCCAGTGTCTTCTCCCTGACCTGACTTCCATGCTGGCTTCTGCTCTGATTCTAACCCTCCCGCTGTCTCTTCCCCTCTAAGGGCCCCTGGGATTACACTGGGCCAGGCTGGATAATTCCAGCTACCCCCTTATCTCAAGGCCATAAACTTAATCACACCTCCTCTGCTGTGCAAGGGGATCTATCCACAGGCTCTGAAATGAGGCCGTGGCCACTTCCTGGGAGGTCCTGGTTCTGACAGGTAAACAGGGACAGTCACCCTCCAGAAAGGAAAAACAAAAATAAAGCCCAGATGTTCCTGCAACCAGATCGTTAAGTGAATTGCTTGCTAAATGAGGACTTGTCTACAGTACGCCCGTACAATATTTGGGACAAAGAATGGTGAAAAGAAATTCCAACCTGATGACTTCGCTTTTATTTGCATAACTCTTCCATATAGCACTGTAATGTACAGAACAAAAAACTACAGCACTATACTGTACAGTACAATCAGCAAAAACTACAGTTGTATATAAACAAGATGTAATGTGCAAAAAAGACACTGAGGCTCTAGAAACAAGATGTATAGAACTATACAAAAACAATTAGCGGGTCATAAATCTGAACAGTCGTGAACCAGATAGGTTGTTAAGAGAGAAATATCTGTATTTCGATGTTCAGAGAGAAGCAGGCACAGAACAAGATGATGTTTGGTTCCCACCTTCCTCAGTTCCGACTGCTCGGAGCTGCTGCTCCTGCCTGTGGATCCGACGAGATGCAGTTCGACGGCCCCTTCAAATGCCCTGGGAAGTTCTCCACGGGGCTGGTGCCCTGAACTTCACAACCAACAAGTGTAGAAGGGGGTAGATTGATGTCTCTCACCCCAAAGGCTGAGCCTTTAACTAATGACCTCAGAAACTCAAGCGATGCATTTTACAAGAGTGCACAAGCCAAACACACCCACAAACCAGAAGAATGACCCAGTCTAGCGAAATGAGGCGTGAGATGGAGAATCTGGGTTCCTGAACTGGAGCCCCAGAAGCTAGTGTGATTACAGACTGCATGAGGCATGGACACAGTGTGTTCATTCGGACTGTGAGGATTTGTTTTTTAAAGGCTTTGTGGATGGCAGCTGACAGGCTCACTGAAATAACCGTCCTCTGGAGATGACAGATCCAGGTTCTGCAGAGCAGACCCTCTGGAAGGAGGACTACCTCCTCCCGCCGTTCCGGAAGTTCCAGCACACAGGCTCAGAGGAGCGTGCAGGGAAACCCAAACCAGAAAAGCCCAAAGCCACAGGCCCGCAGACCAAGTGATGCCACGGCCTGTCCCTGCTGACTGTGGGGCACGCAGCAAGGGCTTGGTTTCAGAAAAGATGGCCAGGATGGACTCAGAGAGACATGGGCACAGAGGGAAGGCACGGCTGAGAACAAGATAAACTCTCATCAAATATAAATACCAAGAGGGCTGTCGTGTGAAAAGGAGATTAAACCTGCCCCGTGTGACTCCCAAGGTTAGAACAGGTACAGTGAGTGCATGTGTGTTCTCCCTCAATCTCAGGAGAGAAAAGAGCTTTAACAGATGGTGTCCTGCGATGGCTCCACATCCAAGCCAGAGAGCAAAGAGCGTGGCGCCACTCCCGGCTGGACCTTCTCAGCCCGGATTCTTGTCAGCCCTAAAATCAGGTCCCTTCTGAATCTGAGACTCTGCGACCCCTCACACATTTCTGGAGTGCTGATCATCCCTTTGCTCGGGGAGACAGCATCAAGATGGCCACAGGAAGATAAGACATGCAGAGGCTGCTACCGTCAGGAACAGTGCTCAAGCGCAGAGAAAAAATGGAAACCGAGACAGCTCATCATAGATCTTATCCCAAGGGTTTTATCTGGACAAAAAGCCAAACTGAGAGTGAAAGTCTCTTAGGAAGCTGCCCCTGCCCGCGGCCACCCCTCCGGCTCCGAGGACCTTCCTCTGGACCAGAATCTTGACAGTTACTTCCGGCCACCATCAGCCTCCACCCAGCACAAATCCTCAGTCCTCACAACCACCTGAAAGGAAACCTGTGAACCTCACAGAAAAGGCACACGTGTCAGCAGGGCTTTGAACCCTGCTTCTGCAGTCCACTGAAAACAAGCATCTCATGAAGCTGCCTTGGTTTAGAATATCTACAGCCCGGAAGCTTGGAGAGGGTGGGCACGGCAGGAAGACCAGGTAGGCTCTGCAGACTGCACACAGCAGCCACGCTGGGGCCAGTGAAACCGTCCAGGGAGAGAGTGGAGGAAACTAGGGGCCCAGCAGCACATGGCACAGACACCAACAGCGTCGGACAGTTAGGGCCCCAGGGACGAAGACGACCAGGTCTGGTCCTTCCGGTGTCATGAGGGGAGCTTGGGGATAAATGTTGAGCCAGCAGGGATCCAGGAAGCTGGAAGCCACAGCCTCCCTAGATGGGTGGCCCGGAACTCTGCCCTGCACAACATAAGCTTTAACAGCACACCACGAGAGAGAAACGCAGTTTGGGTCAGCAGTGTCTTTGTCAGTGGACAGGGCCCTCCTTGGATTCTTTTCAGTAATATTCAGTGGTTTTGCTTTGTTTTTTCAGACAGAATCTTGCTAGTCCAAGCCATCCTGAAGTTCACTGTGTAGCCCAGGCTGGCCTCAAACTCCCAGAGATCTTCCTGCCTCAGTCTCCCAAGTACTGGGATCACAGGCATGCACCACCAAGTCCCACTAATAATACTTCAATATCGAGAAAACATGGTCAATGTCACCATTCGATATGGTTTAAATTTGATAATTTTATTAAAATCCTTCAAAAGTTGTGGTTTAAAAAAAACTAACTAGGTTTCTATGGTACAGGAATAATTGTGTTCTCTAGGCTATTATTAGTTTATTTTCAGATTCATGTTAAAATACAAATACCGCGTATTAGTTACCTTGTCATTCTCAGGCAAATCTGATTTCCCACTGCACTCTTAGAAGATATAAACATGATAAACTCCACTGTTATTTTTTAAAAGTCTGGGCTGGGTGGCACATAGCTGTGATCCCAGGACTTGGGAGGCTGAAGCAGGAGGATCACAGGAGTTCAAGGCCAACCTGGGCCACAAGTAAGCGCTGGTCTCAAACAATTAAAAAACAAAAATAATTTCAAATTTACTTTAAAGGATTGCATTTTTTAATCTTTTTAGCAAAACTGAAGAACAGGTAGAGCAGCACAACACGTTCAGTACAATGAAGGACACCTCATGTGTCATGATAAAATTAGGGGCAGGGGCTGAGGTTTTTGAAAAAACCTTTCCAACTTTTTGGAAAGGACTGAGGTGCGCACAGAAGCTCTGGAGTCAGGAGCCCGGCCCGGCCACATGGACTCTTCCCAGCAACCTTGCAAGGTGAGAAAACTGACGCGGGAACTGATGTGATTTGGATGAGGCTGTAAGACCAACAGAGGCCGGCAGTGCGTCCTGACGGGATCTTTCCCCTCCACAGCCCCCCACTGCCCACTTGATGGCCCCAGCACCCTCCTGAACGTGGGCACCACCAACCCTCGCAGCTAACACAGCATGGTGCTGTTTTGAAGAACTGAGTCCCCCAGTCAGAACCCCGCCATCCCGCACAAGCCACCCTTGGCCTGGTGTTGGGGCCCGGAACCTGCCCACCTGCCCGGCCCGGAAGGGGGAAGGTCCTGACCGAGACCTCACCCGGCAAAGCCGCTCTGCAGGCAACTTCCTATCCAAGCTCCCTGCCAGCAGTCGGGTCTTTCAAGCCAAATGTGGTTTTGATTGGACCTGTTTCTCTACATATTTCTCTAAGAAAAATAACTCCCTGGTTAGACACAGAACCGCACGACCACACCTACTCCTATTTTACTGGCTCCCAATTGGTTTGAGTCTCAACAGTCCTGGGCCACTTGACTGTTCCCTAAAATTCCTCACCAACCTGTCTCAGTGACCCAGGTGACCCCCAGCCCTTCCTCCCACACACTATTCTGGCAGTGACCACCTCTTGTGAATCAGCCCCTTTAGTTCCCCCACTCCTCACCCCGGGCCGGCTCCCTCCTCCTGATACTGCAGAGACTCCCCGCCAACCCACACCTCGAAACCTTTGTGCTCTGTCCAATGTGACTCCACGTGTACCTCAGCTCAGCACTCCCTCACGGCAGCTTCCTGTCTTCACAGAAAAACACAGGCACCTACACACGGTTCACAAGGCCTGATGGTCCCTAGGAACCCTGGGCTCCCTGGGCACTACGCGCCCACTCCCGGGGCTCCTAGGCACCCAACGCCTTTCACCTGAGCAGCCTGCCGGTCCTGTTCTCCTCAGGCCGGACCCCCTGACTCTCCGTTGGGCAGATCTCTCACCTGCGTTCCCACATGTGCACCAGGGTGGCTGCTGCTGGATCACGCTGAGATCAGCCTTCTGCTCCTCACGCTCCTCCTGCTGTCCCTGCAAGTGCACAAGGGACCAGGGCATGAGGTCACAGGGCCATCTTAAAAGCATGGCTCTTCCTCACGAGGGACAATGAGAAGGTCTCGGGGTATTCCTACGACCACACCCAGACACTGCAGGGGGCAGCCCAAACCGTGCTCCCCCACTCCCGACAGTCCCCAGGGAAGGGCTGAGCCGGGCGCACTTGGTACAAAGGGACAAGGGACATGGGTTTCTATCAGAGGAAATGATTTCAGTTAAGGAGCCAGGCTACCCTGGGGTTCAGGGCCCAGAGAAAACTAGCGGTTTCCTTTCACAAAATCAACACAAGAGGGTGCGGCCCGCCATCTGCCGCTCCTGAGTGGCAGGAAGAGTGCTTTCCTCACATCCTGCTCTGTCCGCCTTCAGGAACCCGGAGACCACCAGGCCACTCACCCTAATGTTCCCCACCCCAGCCTCACCTCCATATCCTCCAGAGACAACGAACACAGTGGCTTCTTCAGTGCTTTCAGTCATGAAACACTCTGTCCAAACCCCTTTTCCAAACTTAAACTTCATAAACATCAAGAGAAAGGATTTGGGGTTTGGGGCAGCACAAAGACCAGGTGTTATTTTAATGAAATTCCTGGAGAGAAATCTCATCTACTCTAGGCCTATTCTTCACAATTCTCTTTAAACACTTTCAAGAGTGATTAGAAACATTTCAGACAACAAACCAGATGAGGAACCTCTTTTCTCATTCTATTTGCTAAAAACAAAAGAAAAAAGACCCACAGGTCTCAGAATTCTCCCTGCCTTAAGGAGACAGATTTAGGAAGCCCAGGGCCTGAGCACAGGCTTGGTGCT
This sequence comes from Thryonomys swinderianus, assembly GCA_004025085.1. Taxonomy (NCBI): domain Eukaryota; kingdom Metazoa; phylum Chordata; class Mammalia; order Rodentia; family Thryonomyidae; genus Thryonomys; species Thryonomys swinderianus. The sequence goes on from PVIC010006283.1 coordinate 26,436, forward strand.
TCTGTCATCAATAATCGGATGATTTAACAGCTACCAACTTCACCCCCATCAGAAAGAAAATTTGCAAGATCGCCCACTTTCGAAGGGGCCTGTGCACTTGTCAGTAATTAACCAAGTCTCACACGGTAAGCTCTAGGCTACTATTTCATAAACACCCAATGGTTTATTAAATGAATGCAGAAACCCTGTTTGGTTTTTTCAGGATGCATTCAGAGCCCAGCACATCCATGCAATGCATTAGTAATGTTTTGGATTTGATTTGAGTTTGGTTACTATGCTACCAATATGTTTGACATTTTTAAACAGTCTCGGAACAAAGATACCCTGAACTAGGTGAGGGTCTGTCTTCTGGAAACACTCACAGCAAGCCTCAGTTTCCCTCCAGGGAACATCCTGCTCTTCCTCCACCCCGCATTGTTTGCAGGACAAATACCAGGGAAGTCCTGGGCCGGTCACTGCTCTCTGGCCACCTCAGGATACTTAGGCTTCAAGCCCTATCAGTGACCCCTCATGACCCCTCCTCCTTCTCCTCAGGGAGCTCGCTCCCTCCCCCCTTGGTCACTCTGCCTCGTCCCAAGACACAAGAAGCCTGCAAGAAGCCTTACAATCCAAGCCACAGCGGCCGCCCTGCGTCTGTCCCCTCTCCCCCTCCCTCCATCCACCCCTCACCCCCACCACCCCACCACCCCACCCGCCAAGCTCTGTGCAGGCCCAGCCTCTCCTTGCTTATCGGAGAAAGCTCCTGGCCTGCCCATAATGAAGGCCTCTCCAGACCTCACAGTCTGCCTCTAGCCATGCTGTCTTTCCTGCCGTGTCAGCTTTATCTGCTGTGCCTATCGGCATCTCCTCCCACAGGGTGGAAGCTGTCATGAGCGGGGGTTCTGGTTTTGCCTGCACCATATACATCTTTCTGCATCTTCTTAGAGCCCTGGAGACAGGACAGACGGCCAGGCTGTGGGAGGGAAGTGTGGGGAGAACTGCAGGGCCCTATTCGTGAGCGGTGTCCTAGAGCTTAGCAGGAAGACGCTGAAAGAGAAAGTCTTACCTCAGGGCTGGAAACCGAAAACCAAAAGCAGCACCTACAGGTGGGGCGGCCCAGAATCCAAAGGAAGGGACACACAGCCAGCGCCAAGGAGGGAAAGCACCAGGCCGGAATGGGGGCAACTGGGCTGTCAGGTTGGCAGCGGGGACAGCGGGTTGGGAAAAGGAAAGAGGAGGTTTCATCTTGATGCACTATACAGTTTAGAAAGAACTGGCACAAGTCACACAGAGCCACATAAAAAGATATTAAGGAGGCCGGAGATTTAGCTCCATGGTGCCAGCACCTGCCAAGCAAGCACAAGGTCCCTGGTTCAATCCCCGGTAACCACATACAGTGCTGGGCGTGGTGACTCACGCCCACCTGCAATCAGTACCACACACCACAGTGCCAGGCAGGGTGGCTCACACTTGTAATCCCAGCACTCGGGAGGCAGAGACAGGAGGATTGCTGAATTGAAAGCTTGCCTGGGCTACATAGTGAGCTCAGAGCCAGCCTGAACTACAAAGTGAGAACCTGTCTCAACAACAACAACAATAAAAAGATAGTGAGAAAACTAGGTATGGTGGCATATGCCTATAATCCCAGCACTCAGGAGGCTGAGACACGAGGATTTCTATGAGTTCAAGGCAAGTTTGGGATACGTAGAGAAACCGTGTCAAGAGAGACAGAGAGAGAGAGAGGGACCAATCCAATGACTAGCACCTCCTTTATAAGTAAGGAAACTGAGGCTGAAAAAGGAAAGTGATTTTTTTTTTTTTTTTTTTTTTTTTGCAGTACTGGGGATTGAACTCGGGCCCTTGTCCATCCGAGGTTGGTGCAGTGAGGAAAGTGATTTCTTGCCCCGACCACACAGGAAGCAAGCAATGGGGTTGAACTTCAAGGCCCCATGGCTGCAAACAGGCTTGGCCCTTTTGACCCTCAACTTCAAATGAATTTAATTCCTGAGTCCTCTCGAGCTATAATTAGCAAGCCTTTATCCATGTGGCCCAACATCTTTACAGAAGTAGGCTGACCCTCCTGGCTTTGCCTGGGCACTTATCCTTTGACCTCTTCGCCTAGAAGAAATACACTGCTTTCCAAGCCTTCCTGGGGGCACCTGAAAGCTTGGGAGAAGACACACTCGTGTCTTTAAAGTAAGTGTACCCGTTGGCACAAAAAAGCACAGCCGGCTGGCCACGCAGAATTGAAGAGAACTGCTGCTGAAGCATCTCTATTTAAAAATGCACCCTTTGCAAAACCAACTGCTGTAAGGACCCATCTTTTTCAGTAACCTTCTTCAAAATGTCATGACGGCAGCTTTTCATAGAAACCTGGGTTGTAGAAAATCCTGACAAGTGTGGATTTATTAGAACTGCATTCTTCACTTGAAAACACCTCATGTGTTGCTAAAGAAGAAAAAGCCCTCAGCATTCATAAATCCAGGAAGATGCCGCAGAGGGTGCAAAACCGAAGAAGGGGCGAGCGCTTTGCCGCAGTGTCTCCGGAGAACCCAGGGGGCCCTTCCAGACTTCCCAGAACCGCTGCGGGCATCCAGGCTGAGGGACCTCGGGGTGGGAGGCAGAACCAGCCCCCACCCGGGGGCGGGCACAGGGAGGGGATTCTTCCAGCAGCCTGAATCACAGCCTCTAATGGCAGAGCAATGGCCTGGGCGCTCTCCGGGCGGCAGACATGGCAGGGGACAGAGGTCACCGGACTCTGGGGCTGGGTCTGTGTCCCCCAGGAAGGGGATGCCGGGCCGGGCCGGCCAGGCCACCGCTGCAGTGTGGCCACTCCCACAGGGATCCGTCCTCCTGCACAGCGTCACCGTCAGTCTGGATGGAACATCTGCCAGCCTGGCTCAGCCGCCCAGATGTTGCCTTTCAAGAATTGCGCATTTCTCTAATTATTTCCAGGAGAAGCAAATATCCTAGAGCCACTGAGGTTCGCCGTGGAGCTGGCTTTTCCCACCAAAGGGCTGCAGCTTGGCCTCCGCCCTGGGCCCCAGGGGCTCACAGTGGGCGGCTGTCCTCATTCTTGACAGTCACCGAAAACCGTTCTGAAATAAGTGGCCGGGCATAGGCGAAGAGCTCTCCTCCTAGCTTTTGCTTTGGGGGATTTTTGGTTTTTCAACCTTCAGTTTTATCCTTCCAAAGAAATGCAGAGTTGAAAAAAGCAGTCCGTATACTCCTGAGTCCAGTCGCCAGTAACAACAGCATTTTTTTCTGAGCACAGTTTGGGGCTAAATGCGGCAGGAAACCAGAGCCATTCTGATAAATCCCAGCGGGAGCTGGGCAGGCTGGTGTGGCCAAGACCAGCTCAAGGGAGGAAGCTCCACCTCTTAGATTTACTTTTTTTTTTTTTTTTTTTTGAGACAGGGTCTCGCTTTGTAGTTCAGGCTGGCCCTGAGCTCACTATGTAGCCCAGGCAAGCCTCGAACTCAGCAATCCTCCGGCCTCTGCCTCCCGAGTGCTGGGATGACAGGTGTGAGCCACCACGCCTGGTTCTTAGATTTACTTTGAAAGGCACTCAAGGGCCAGGGATTTAGCTCAAGGGGTGCTGCACTGACCTTGACAGCACAAGGGCCGGAGTTCAATCCTGGTACCACCAATAGTGAGGGAGGGAGGGACTCAAGGCAGAAAGGGGAGAGATCAGAACAGGCGAAGCCTTTAAACTCTCCACTGGTGCTAACATAGTATTTAACTTGCCAAACACCAACAAGTAACAATACAGAAGGTGCTGCAATCAACACCTACATGTGTCCCTTAGGAAAGCCCCAAATAACCTTGGTTTAACCAGTAAGAAAGAAGTGGAAGTGGCCGGGGTGGGTATCATAGTCTTCAGGGTCCCAGGCTCTGCTTTCCTGTGAGTTCCCTTCACTCGCAGCCTGGCTTCCATCTCCATCCAAGATGGCTGCCCCGTACATAAAGTTCTCCACAGAAACCTCCCACAGGCCACATGTCACCCTTTGCCTTTCACTGAAGGGAAATGAAGTCGCTGTCCCGTAGCCAGTGAAGCCCGGAAAACGCACTGCACACCCTCAAATAACCAGGCTGTGGCAGCTGGATAGGAAGAAGAGGCACCAGCTATATAATGTGGTAGAATGGTAGCTGTATAATGTGGCAGAAGAGGATTTGCGGGTAAGCAGTTCTGGGGCCTACCAAGTTTGAAAACTGGTAGCAGAAGAACAGGAATTTAGGGAGAGCTCAAGCAACACTGCTCCTTGGAGACAAAAGAAAACTTCATTGCACTGCAAGTATTTTGAGCTAGTACAGTAATGAAACCAAATATCCAGCACCATCCACCTTTGAATTGAATTTATTTCATGAAACATTAAAGCTGCTAAGGAAATTTCTTGGTTCTCTGGCCCTGCAACTCTATCAGAACCATGGAAAAGCTTTTTAAAAATACACATGTCTGGGCCAGGGATTTAGCTCAGTGGTTCCGGCGCCTGCCTCACAAGTGCAAGGTCCTAAATTTGATCCCGGTAACCACATACAATGT
>PVIC010006283.1:31057-54901 GCA_004025085.1 Thryonomys swinderianus
TCTCTCTCTCTCTCTGAGCCAGGGGAATTGCAACAAGTTTAAGGCCAGCCTGGGCCTTGTAGTGGGTTCAAAGCCAGCCTGAACTATATAGTGAGACTCTGTCTCAAAAAAGGGAGGCAGATTTAGCTCAGTGGCACCGTGCCTGCCTCACAAGTGCAAGGTCTTGAGTTCCACTCCCCAGTATCAGGAAGGAAGGAAGGAAGGAAGGAAGGAAGGAAGGAAGGAAGGAAGGAAGGAAGGAAGGAAGGAAGGAAGGAAGGAAGGAAGGAAGGAAGGAAGGAAGCAGTCACTTCATCCTTTTCATACTTGAGGAGACAATTTGACTGGGGCCCCTACATATTGTCAGGGGAGCCAGGACCCCCCCAGAGCTGTACCCTAGCTGTTCCTTACACCTAATACAGTATAAATGCTATATAAACCCCTGTTGTGCTGTGCTGCTTAAGGAATAATGAGAAGGAAAAGGTCTGTCTGTGCAATTCTCTACAAGTATTTTTGACCCGGGGATGGTTGAATCTGAGTTACAGAATCTTCAAATTTGGAGCACTTTCTGGAGATGTATTTAAACAGAAGTGTGAGCTGCTCTTAGGAAATGAGGTGTCAGTGACAGAAGACAACAGAGGTACCACAAAAGCAGCTGTGAGAATTACAATCACAGACATCCTCACATCTGTGTAGCGCAGGCTCAAGGAGACTCCCACATTAAGGGCCACCAAGGATTTCTCTAAGAAATAAATAAGATTCATAAATTTTATTTAATACTTAGGTTTTAATAATTTAGGGAAATGTAACCATGTTAATTTTTCAATTAGAAAGTTGAGTTTAAACCAGCCACAGTGACACAGACCTATAATCCCAGCCTCTTGGGAAGCTAAAGCAGGAGGATCTATGTTTGACGCCAGCTGGAAACTTAGTAAGATCCTATTGGAGGGGCTGGGATGTCTCTTAGTTACTCTCTTACTCCTGAGACAAAATAGCCGACCGCCACAGGTTAAAGGAGGAAAGGTTCCTTGTAGCTCACAATGTAAAGAAGTTTCAGGCTACAGTCAGCTGGCTCCAAGGCTGGGCAGCATGGCAGAGGAGGAACAGCCCGCAGCATGGCAGGCAGGAGACAGGAAGCAGTGAGTCTTCCTTTCACTTTTTTTTTTTTTCAGGCTACAAACCTAGTGGGTAGTGTCACGCACACCCAGGCTGAACTTCCCATTATCCACACCCAGAGCCATGCTAAACCAATCAGTTATCTCAGAGCCATGATCCAGCCACCTCCCAAAAGCCCCGTCCAAGTGTGCATGAGGCTTTGGGGGAACGTGTACACATAATCCATAGCAGGGATATAAGTAAATAAATGTTAAAAGCTCAGCATTTCATCTTACTACTTTAAAAGCTTTGGAAATCAGGAAATTGAAATCAGGAATATGAAATATTTAAATGCCCAACATGCTCTATAATTAAGCTGTTGTTTTTCTTTAGGTAGAATAAAGTTTTGTGAATTCTTACATTTTTAAAAGCCATTGGATTACATATTCCTAATTCCCAAGAGAAATTCTCCCCATACCCAAATTAGCTCTCACTCTATAGAACTTTGCCCGCAGTCTGTCCTCCAGCCTCCCGTCGGAGTCAACACTTGGAGCTCCTCAGGCACAACAGGAGACCCGCACAGAAGGGCTCTGGGGCCGCCATCTCTTCTCTATTTTCTCTGCCACAGGATTTCACTGGCGGCAAAATTCTACTTCTCCAGAAGATGAAGCCTGACTTCAGAGAACAAGGTTCTACTTCCCAAAAATTAACCAGCTAAGGTTTTAGCAGATAATATAATTAATCCAAATACAAATTGTAACTAGGATTTTAAGATTAAATTCCATATTCAACAAAAACAAAAGCTTGGGTTGAGTGCACTTGAAAGAAGCAGAGGGCAACTGCTTAAAAGAGAAGGCCTGTGTTCGTGCACCTCCACTGGGCGTTGGGGTTCCAGCGAGCTGGGAAAGGGAGGTGCGCAGGACTTCGCCCTAGGCCAGCTCCTCCAGGGCAGAGGACACCAGTCTGGTTTGCCGATATGCTTGGCTTTGAGGCTCTTTCAGCAAGGGGGATTTTTCAAACTCACTTCTTTCTGTGGCTGCCCTGTGGGTACCCTGTTTCAGGCCTCCGGGGAGCTGACCTTCCATTCACAGCAGCAAGTGCCAGGCAGCGGCAGGCACAGGGAACTACAGTGTCCCTCGCCTTCCCTGTCCTCCAAACAGACCCCAAAATGACCACAGTAGGCAAACCTATAAAGTCCCCCGTCTTTATGGCTGCACTTCCTGTTCGTTGCTTTCCTGTTTCATTATATGGGCATCTAAGCCACCCCTTCCCCAGTCTCCTGCTTGCAGAGACAACCCTAATTTTGGGTTGAAAAACTTAAAAAGCAGAGAGCATACATATCCATATGTGGGAAGGAGAAGAGAAAATTCACCTGTCCAGTTTGGGTCTAGATGACCCCCAAGCCTCGTGCAGTCAGAGGTGGCGGCACCTAGAGTGTGTGGTGCGGGGTTAAGGGCGTGATGACTAAACCGGCTCACCACCCTAACCCTAGTAATCTGGATAAGATAACAGGGGCACAAAGTTTCCTTTGCTGCTTTTTTTTTTTTTTTTTTGAGACAGGGTCTCGCTTTGTAGTTCAGGCCGGCCCTGAGCTCACCATGTAGTCCAGGCAAGCCTCCAACTCAGCAATCCTCCTGCCTCTGCCTTCTAAGTGCTGGGATTACAAGCGTGAGCCACCAAGTGGGGTACTGACTGCTGGTGGGTGTGAGTCACCACGCCCAGTATTATTGTATGTGGTTACCGGGGATCGAACCAGGGACCTTGTGCTTGCCAGGCAGGCGCTGGAATCACTGAGCTAAATCTCTGGCCCTTCCTTTGCTGCTTTTGCTGCTGTGTGGGCACCATGAATTGTTTTTGCTCCATGATGCCCCTCTGCCATGCCACCCTGCCCCAGAGCCAGCCAGTTACTAACCTCCACAACCTGCGAGCTAAAGAAATCATCTCCCCTTTAGCTTTAGGTGTTGGGTATTTTGTCTCATCAGTGAGAGAAAAGTCACAACGAGAAATTGTTAGCTGCTGTGTATCTTTTGATTTTCATGTGTTTTTCTATATTTTCCAAATATTTCATCTAATTCTTCCTCCTCTTCCTTCTCCTCCTCTTACCAGTCTACCTCATGCTCCTTCTGTTCCTTTTCTTCTTCCTCGTCTTTTCTCCTCCTCTTTTCCTTCCTCTTCTTTCCCCACCCCTCGCCTGTCCCCTTCCCCTTTTCCCCTCCTCTTTCTTTCCTCTCTGGCTTTCTGAAACAGGGTTTACTTACATATTTGAGGCTGATCTTAAACTCACCATCTTCCTGCCTCAGCCTCCTGAGTGTGCCACCACCATCTGCTGCATCTACTGGTTTTCATCTTTACAAGTAAGTAAAAGTGAAAAACTAAATTTAAATGACAATGTATGTGCATGACATCTTACAAAGAGCAAAAGAGCTGCAGAGAGTACAGAAACTACCCGCTGGTTCAGGGATAACAAAAACCGATCCACACTCCAAGATTAAAACTGTGGGGGGAAAAATTAAAGGATAACATGAATGTTGGATTTTCTTCTCCATTTTCTGATGTCTAAATTAGCTTATAAAGCCCTATCCTAAGGCCCCTGTCACAGTCACTTCCAAACAAAGGTTCTGGAAAAGCTGTGGGTAGGAGCCCCAGCGAGGGTCACTCCGGCTCCACAGGGAACCACCAGGGCCTCACTGCAAACAGGACACTTCCCTCCCTGTCCTGCCCCTACCCAGGGTACCTGTCGCCTTCCAGAGGGGTGTCCAGACACTTCCTCCACACCCCCTTGCTCTGCTCTCACAGCTCTCAGGGCCCTGACCTTTGACCATACACACACTGACCTGTGACTCCCACACGAACCACCCCTCACATCCTCTTGCAAAACTTCCCTTGTCTTCCCAGTGCTTGGGTATTGCTCAGTCCAAGGCACGATCATGTAGTTTTTCAAAGGTCTCTGTTGTTGACAGAACAGGACTCGGCCAGGCGTTAACCACTTGAACCTGACCAGCTATGTCTCAGTTTCCTGATCTTAAAAGCCTATCCCAGCTTTACCATTTCCACACTTCCATAACTTTAGAAATATGGCCTTGCCAGGTGCGATGGTGCACTCGTGTAATCCTAGCACTCAGGAGGCAGAGGCAGGAGGATTGCCTCAAGTTTGAAGTCAGCTTGGGCCATATAATGAGTTCAAGACCAACATGAACTACATAGTGAAACCCTGTCTCAAAAAAAAGATATATATATTTATATTATTTATATATAATTTATATTTATATACTATAATATATATAATATAAATATATATATTTCTTATATATATTATAAAAAAATAAAATATTCTGCAAAATAATGTACACTAAAGCAAATACATTTGGAAGTCATAGTAAAAATAGCTTCTTAATACTTGGTATATAAGTTTAGTAAGTAGGTCACAATAATGCATTCTCTCGTTTTCTTCCTCACGCGGGGAAGATGTGTTCCCGAGGAAGACTCATGTAAACGGCAAACATATAAATAGCGGATGAAGAGAAATAATATACTGAGGAATAAGGGTTCAGACTCCCCTCTTGCAACCCAGCCAGAGGAACTCCAACTCCCCTTTCCTAGACAGAAGACAACGGGCTGCACGGCCCCTTTAGAGAAGGCTTCAGCCAGAGTGTCGCTTCCTCCAGGAAGCCACGGTCTATGCCAGGTGGCAGCTCCTTCCTTTCATTCCTAGGAGTCACAAGAGCATGGCCATGGCTGGCATGGTGGCACATGCCTCTAACCTCAGCATTTAGGAAGCCGAGGCAGGAGGATAGCAGTGAGTTCAAGGCCAGCCTGAGCTACACAGTGACTTCAAGGCCAGACTACCTTGTCTCAAAAACAAAAACAAACAGAGAACAGGGATGTAGCCAAGGTCCGACCCCGTGTCCCAGAGACTGACATCTTCCTAGAAGTCTTCCTGGGACTCTGCCAGGAACCATCAACTGAGGTAGACCGTGCAGTCTTCTGATGGTGTCTCTACGCACAGACGTTACCTTAAGACGGACAGCCTGTGATCTCCCGGCCCTTTTAAGTTGCTCATTCATTGTTCACACCTGGCGTCTAGCACAGAGGCCCTGACCACACACCAGAAGCTTACATGGACCCCACTGTGGCCAAGCAGGGACTGCAGAGCGGAAGCCAAGTCTGTTCCGGAGCAGCAACTCCGGCCAAAGGGGACGTGACAAACAGCGCCAAAGCTGACCCCTGGGCACACACGTTGCGGGGCCAGAAGCGCAGACTAGAGTGAACACAGCAGCTCAGAGCCCCCACACACACATATACACACTGCGCACACACAAGACGTCCCCAAGGACACGACACTGTGAATAAGAACCAACAGCCATAGACAAGTCGCAAGTCCACAGCAGCACAGACCAGGCACCAAGGTGCACAGACGGGATGAAACGGAAGAGAAAGACACGCGGCAGTTAGTGATGAGAGCAGCAAAGCGCTGCTCCTGGCAAATTTGCCGAGGAATCTCACAAGCACAATGTGAGGTAAAAGGCCATACTGTCCGAGCGATTTCATGTTTTACGAAGATTAAGTACTGTATGGTCCACACCCTCTTGTGGTCATAGAACAGCGGCTCCCTTCACTGAGGAAGAACGTGGAAGGTTTGGCCTACTCAAGGTCTGCGTGTTCTCCACAGAAGAAAAGAACTGGACTTGTTCCTGGGCTATGGCCTCAAGGAAATTTCTTAATCTCTTTAAGCTTCAGTTTCTACCTCAGACAAAGAAGGGAAAAAATATCACCTGCTCCGCGGGGCCGTGAGGAGAATTAAATGAGGCCCGGAAAGTGCTAAGGACGCAGTGTCCAGCACGCAGCGGGCAGGGGATGTGGAGTAAGCAGCGGCGGCAGAAGCGTCTCCCGAGTCCCGGCGGTGCCAGGAGCTGCTGAAACTCTTAAAACTCTTAACTACCCCGAGCTCCCGCCTCCCGGCCCGGTTCTTATCTAGGACTCAAGGCCGGAAGCGCAGCCTGCAACCTGGGAGCCGCAGAGGAGGGAGGTGACTCACCCCAGACCAACTGGCAGCCACCAACTTCTGGGAGGGTCACAGCTCAGAGTGAAGGAAAGACTTCACCCTGAGGTGCAGAAGGAAAGACTGCAGGCCCCGGAAGCCGCGACTGCGTTTTGCAGGAAGAGAAAAGAGTATTTTATCCGCTGGAATAATTCATCAGAAAATGAGGGGTCATCTGGGAGCTGAAAAGCTCATCTTTCTTCCCTAAGGAAGAGCGGAGACAGCCAGCTCTGTTAAAAGTGTTTCACACTGACTAGCTAAATTCACTGTCTTTAATGTCTTTCAGATTTACAACTTTAAAAAAGAATTTTGGGGGTTTGTTGTTTGTTTGAGACGGAGTCTTGCTATGCAGTTCAGGTTGGTCCTGAACTCACTATGCAACCCTCCTGCCTCAGCCTCCTGAGTGTTAGGATTATAGGCACTGGACACCACACCTAGCATACAACTCAGAACATTTTAAGGGATGTGGTTTTTGAGAAAGTAACTTAAAACCATCGTTCAACGAGAGAGTCAAATGATACCAGATCACTATAAACCCCTGGTATGGTGGTCTCTGATTTGGGAGATTAACCTATAGGTTTAGGAACAATTCACTTGTGACTTTTTGCTTTACCTGAGAAAAGGTGACTGCCATCCCACTATTTCTTACATAATCTCTCCATATCTCAGTTTTATGGATAAAATGGGATACTGACCAGATTATTAACAAACTAAGTTAATACATGTTAAGTACTGCTAAGCATGTTAAGAAATGTTAACATAGTTTAATGCTTTCCAGTATAGATGTAGAAGTCATCTACAATTACACAGCCCAATCACAAAATTTTTTGTTGATACAGTAGAGACTCTGAAAACCAGAGGAGAATATGTACTAATGTGACGTCAAAGGAAGCTGGGCATGGTGAGGCATATCTGTTATCCCAGCATTCAGGAGGCTGAGTCAGGAGATCACGATTTGGAGGCCAGGCTGAGTTACACAGCAAGTTTAAGATTGGCCTGGAGTACACAATGAGACCTTGTCTCAAAAAAACAAAGACAAAAATAAGACTATGTTCAGTGAGCATAGATACATGGTTGCTAGGGGTTTACACACATGCACACACAGTCCTCTCACCCTGAGAATTTAAATCAGATTGACTCTAGAACACAGTGTACCAAAGATTTCAGGTGCTTTAGACCAAAATAATTTCTTAATAAATATGAAGTATTACTCTTCTTCCAAGTATTTCTATAGATCCATATTTTTAAGCTATACACTGAGAAAGTATCTTTCTTATACATGTTTCAAAAATATGCTAGAAAGCCATGTGTGATAGACATCACTGTACTCGGGAGGCCGAGGCGGGAGATTGCTGTGAGTTCCAGCCCAGCCTGACTTACATACCAAGACCTTTTCTCAAGAACAACAAAATGCTGGCAACTTTCCCTCACACATCTGAGAAACAAAGTGGATGAGTCTCAATATGGACTCTTTTTGACCTGCAGCAGAAGAGCCCTAGTAAATTCCCACATTTCCATCCCATTGTAAGGGCTAAAAGCTTTCCTTGTCCCAAAGGAAATATCAGCTCAACCACATCATCATCTGGATAGAGTGGGTATCAGCTGGCCATTACTTAGGGCCAAATGCTACAACCCAAGGGTATAAAAGTGAAAAGCAGCTGGGCATAGTGGCTCACACCTGTAATCCCAGCACTCGGGAGGCAGAGGCAGGAGGATTGCTGAGTTCAAGGCTTGCCTGGGCTACATAGTGAGCTCAGAGCCAGCCTGAACTACAAAGCGAGACCCTGTCTCAAAAAAAAGTGAAAAGCAACTACTGGGTAGAAGAGTGAAACTATTCTTCCTTTTGATTTACAAGAGTCAAACTCAAAGACACAGAATTCTCAAACAAGAGAATTATGAAGAATGTCTGCCCTCAACAGTAGTTGAGCTACCCTCAACAACTAAAAATATATGTGATAAATATGACTTTTTAAAAAAAGAAGTAGAGGGCTGGAGATTAGCTCAGTGGTTCCGGCGCCTGCCTCGCAAGCACAGGTCCTGAGTTCGATCCGGTAACCACACAGAATGCTGGGTGTGGAGACTCACGCCCACCAGCCATCAATACCACATACCACAGTGCCAGGCGTGGTGGCTCACGCCTGTAATCCCAGCACTCGGGAGGCAGAGGCAGGAGGATTGCTGAGTTCGAGGCTTGCCTGGGCTACATAGTGAGCTGAGGGCCAGCCTGAACTACAAAGCGAGACCCTGTCTCAAAAAAAAAAAAGAAGAAGTAGAAAGCATATGTATATGGGGTGGGAAGTTGTAGGGTCGATAGGGATATGAGTAAAACTGAGAATTAATTCATGTCATATACTGGTACAAATTTCCCAATGTTGAGTGTGATCATGAGGTGTATATAAAAAGTACCAATACAGAATTCAATTTAAAAAAAAAAGTATATGTTCCAGGTACTGAGGATTTAGCTCAGTGGTTCTGGCATCTGCCTCACAAGCACAGGGTCCCAAGTTCAATCCCTGGGACCACATACCACAATGCCAGGCGTGTTGACTCATGCCTGTAATTCCAGCACTCGGAGGCAGAAGCAGGAGGATTGCTGATTTCAGGGCTAGCCTGGGCTACATAGTGATCTACAAACCAAGACTCTGTCTCAAAAAAAAGTATATGTTCCAGGATACATTCCTATGCTTGAAAATACTACATACAACTCTTTCTCCAATAGCACATGCACAGTTTCATTACACTAGCCAAGGAGGTCAATGATCCCTATCTCACAACTGTTATCTGTGGTTTTTTTCTGTTATCAAAGTGACATAACCAAAATAGTAATTTTCTGATTCATTACTTCAGCATATTAGAGAAATTCTGTTAAAAAAATAGATGCACAACATGTACTGAGTGAAAAGTAGGCTATGTAGAAACCTCTCTGTGGAAGCAAACACCATACACAAATCACCAACATATGGCGGAACTTCCTGTCTGAGCTCTGCCTTTCCATGTAAAACTCTTGTTCAGCTTTATTTTTCAGAACTCAGAGCAGCATGTGTCAATACGAAACAGATGACAAATAGAAAGTTCCGTGCTCTGATCAATTCCTCAGCAAAGAATTAGATTCTGGGTGCTCATGGGAAAAGTAGGAAATGACAGCCCTATTTTATTTGCAAGATTCATTTCCAACAGAATCTACTTTCTTGCTGGCTTGAGCAGCTTGGTTGGGTTATGCGCTCTATAAAGTTGCTTCGGGACATGACGTTCACCCTTCAAATGAGTATTTAACTCTACCCAGTGGAAGACACTGTGCCAGGTACTGAGATTTTTTAAAATGACCTTATGCACGGCCAGATTATTTTCTTTTGCCACAGCCTCCCTTCACGTAGGTGACAAACAGCTACACAGCACTCTGGTCCCCTCAGAGCCAGTCCCTGCAGCGTCCTTGGCATGACCTCGCTTTCCAGTATGTAAGGACCCCTACTTCATGCTCACTCTGCTGCCTGGTGCAGCCTCCGAGAACCCGGGAATTACTCAAAAGTGTGTGTCTTGCCCCTCATCTCTCCTCACGTGTGTGAGTCACCTGACTTTGGGATCCTGCCCAGCAAAGCAGGACCAAAGACCTCGGAATCTCAGTGCCGAACCACACACACGCACGCACGCACGCACACACACACACACACCGTCCTAGCCCTTTTTGCTGAGGGGTGGGCAGTGAGAGCAACACGCCCCCTCTCAACTGCTTTTACTCCTCAGTGCAGCTCTAGGCTGGGTGGCTACAGGCAGGACCCAAGCCAAGCACTTCCTCTGGCCCGACCCACCCCCTCCCCACAACCAGTCCGCAGCAAGCTACCAGTCTGGCCTGGCCTCCTCCTGGAATCTGAAGCAAAGGATATTATTAAAGCCACAGGTTAAGGGTCGGTCCCTCCGCAGCGCCTCATTTAGAAGCCTGCAGTGACATGCAATGTAAACACTTCTCAAGAATGCTTTAAAACACAGGGAGGTTTTTAATTCAACAGCTTAATTGAGGGCCACTTCTCATTGTGGAAAGCTTTTAAACTGAAAGATAAAAGGGGCCTGCTGGGTGTTTTCCGGACACTTGTTTTTTTTTTTTGTTTTTTTTTTTTAAAGCCTGTTGCTGTCATGGGGAAACACAGAACAGCTCAGGGGCCCAGCTGGGTGTTCCTGGGTTCGTTCTCCAGCAGAAATGGAATTCAGGGAGGCCGGGGGCACCTGGAAACCTTCATGAAAGTTCATCACAGGCCAATACTCACTCCAAGGGTCGTTAGAAGCCCCTAGAAGAGAGGGTGGGAAAGTGGAGAAAAATGACCCCAACGGACCCAGAAAACTGAAGAATGACATTGTAAAGCCTGGAAACAGAATACAACTGGGAGAACAGCAGACTACATGGAGAGGGTTTTGGGGGACTTGAAGACACCAGGGAGAAGGGGTGGGAGCGCTGAGGGTGATGACGGCACAGCGCGCGGACGGACTTGGAAAACATCGCACCAAGCGGGAGAGACGCCACACACCGTGTGTAGTACCTTTACAGCAAACTTCCACCTCTGCAGGGACAGGAAGCAGATTGGTTGCTGGGGCTGCGGGGAAGGAGGAATGCGGAGCAGCTGCTCTGTGGGGACAGGGTTTCCACTTGGGGGGGTTTGCTATGGGGAGTTAGTGAAGACTGCCCCACGCTGTGGATATACTGAGCACCATGGACCTGTACTCTTCAGTTGGTTAAAAATGAAATCTTCTTGCCGGGCATGGTAGCTCACGCCTGTCATCCCAGCACTAGGGAGGCAGAGGCAGGAGGATTGCTGAGTTCAAGGCTTGCCTGGGCTCCATAGAGAGCTCAGGGCCAGCCTGAACTACAAAGCAAGACCCTGTCTCAAAAAAAAAAAAAAAAAAAAGAAACCTTCTTTTATATTATGTGGGCTTTACACTAAAAGAAAAAAAGGAGCTCCAATCCAGAAGCAACCCCGTCCTTACCTGAGCACCAGTATACATGCTACAGCCCAGAACACAGAGAGGCGGCTTTCCTAACAACCACTCATGTGCAAGCAAAATGTCCCAAGTCACTGTGACCTTCACAAGGACAGGTTGCTTAACCCGCACGTAGTCTCAGGTGGGAGTTTCATCACCGTTCCCCTCAATTCCCAGCTGAGGAAACTGAGGCACAAGTGGTCAAGTACCCCTGCACACCCTCAGAGTTTTCAGCCATACTCACTACATTCTTGGACTCCTGAGCCCCAACCACTTCGGAGAGATCTTAACCAAGTGACCCCCTAGGAGCTGGGGCCCCAGGACAACCCCTCCCAAAGCCAGACCTTAGGCTGGGGTGCCTCACACGCAGGCCACTGGTCCTATCCCCACCACCGCCTTTACCACCGGCAGCCGCTTGGTTTAGTCCACAGAGCACGACAGGTAGGAGGGGATCGGACAGCTACTCTTTCACCGAGGAGAAGGCACTCAGTGTCTGTGGGATACAAGCCCCAGTTCCACCTGGGTCTTCTGCATGGGCTGGGAACCACTTCCAGGCAACCCCAATGGGTCCCTGGGCCAGCATAGTTATTTATAAGGAACTATAAATATAGAAAATTAATGAGAGTAAAGTAGCTATTCCCACTGCAGGGGTTCCTGCAGGGCAACCCAGTATCATAGAGAAAAAGTAAAAGGAGAAATTCTTTTCTTTCTTTTTTTTTTTTTTTTTTGAGACAGTCTCACTATCCGATTTAGGCTGGCCTCAAACTCAGAGCCATCCTCCTGCCTCAGCCTCCCAAGCGCTGGAATTATAGGTTACCATTCCTTCCACTCTACTGCATTAAAAAGGAGGAACCTCTGTTACTAACCAATAAGGCCCTTCGATTGTAGATGTTAAAAAAAACTGTCCCTGTTCCGGGTTCCTCCTCACCTGGGTGTCTCAGCCTCAGCACTGTTGATGTTTGGGGACAGAAAACTGTCTCAGAGAATGACCTCAGAAGTACAGGATGTGCTGTGGCAGCCCTGAGCTCTACCCAGCAGCAGCAGCAGCAGAAGCACCGAGAACATCAGGTACTATGGAAGGTCGCCCAGGCAGCCCTTAGAAAACCTCAAACAGGAACACACCCCGTGAATTAGGAGCTACATCCTTGCTTTACAGAGAGGGAACAAACGTAAAACAAAAGACAAACCTGACCAGAACTCACTTTCCATGACAGGCCAACTGGACTTCTGACCTAAGCAGGTAAAACCTGCAAACTCCCACCACAAACTCCCACATCTGCCTTCAGTATGTCTGGGGTCCACATCCGCAGAGTCCACCAACTGTGAATCAGAAGTTTTGTTTTCTTTTATCATTCTACTTTGCTTTGCTTTGTTTTGAGATAGTGTTTTGCTCTGTAGTTCAAGATGGACTTGAACTTGCTCTGTAACCCAGGCGGGCCTGAGGCAATCCTCCTGCCTAAGCCTAGGAAGCAATGAAGGCTACAGATGTGCCACCACGTCTAGTCCCAAAGTACATTTTAAATGAATCTATAGTAAGCATGCAGAGAGCACAGAGGTTTTTCTTATCATTATCAGCTGTTTAGGCAGCATTTACTTTGTGTCAAGTATGAAGAGTAATCTTGAGAGGATTTGAAGTATACAGAAGGACACAGTAGGATATGGGCAACATGAGGAACTTGAGGAACCAGAGATGTGGTGTCCACTTTGGTGGACAACTCCCCACGGGTTCTGGGGCCCTGCACAAGACCAGGAGCTGCTCTCTGCTGGCTCTGATGTCCAGATATTAAGTTGTACTTCACCACAGAGGCAGGTGGTGGGCTGGAGGCTGAGACGGGGTGGTGCACAGTCACTGACAATGCCTGGGAGTCTAAGGCCCTCTTACTAACAAAATAATCCGCCAGCAGGGTGTGGAGATGCCTTGGGATAATAAATGCTTCAAGCAAATCCAAGCAGAAAACAGCACTGGCCGAGAGAGCTTGACATTTTAAAATAGCATGTTTTCGTCAAAATTCTCCGTCATTTCTCTGTGAAACGCCCTCTCCCCCACACCTCGCCTTCTTAGCACTCATCTGTTTTCTGTTAAGGAAATCACTGTTGGTGCTAGAAAGAGACAGATGAAATAGGGAGAGGTCAAGCCTCAGCGGCTGACTATCTTCCGGTTTTTCCTCCACGAGAGTTTATTGAGCACCATCTTCTGCCAGGCACAGCAGGCACCCAAGGTCAGGAAAGGATCTTCCCTGGGTAGGTTTGTTTCAGGTCTGTGGGAACACACACACACAGAGGCATGGGCGGCATCTAAGGGCTGACACAAAGACCACTGTAGAAATGAGGGAGCGGTGAGCTGTGGGAATGAAGAGGAACCAGAGAGCCGTGGTCTCGAGGCAGGAGCCCTGCGGAGCCCAGCCCAGAGCTAAGGACGGGATTCAAACCACCACTGGGAGCTGCACAACGTCCACTGTGACCTTGCTCCCCTCGCATGTAAAACAGGCTCAGAGCGGCAGCTACTGCAGACCAGCTATAGGAAAAGCTCCCGGTCCAGGCAGGGGGTAGATGTTCGCCCTTGCCCTCTCCACCTCCTCCAACTGGGGCCGAGGCTTACAGGGAGGTCCTACTGGGTCTGGCCAGGCCTAGAGAAGCAGCCCTCAGCTTCTAGGTGGCCCAGGACAGCAGGGAAAGCGAGGGCTGATCTGGCCACAAGAACAAGAAATCTCAAGTTTGGGAAGCACCAAGGGGTTGCTTTGCAAACTGGTCTTCTTTTCTTATCTCTCCCTCCATTTTTTCCCCATCAGCTCCTCACCAACTCCCAAAGTTTAGCAGTAATCCCAGCTCTCAGCAGCCTTTCCAGGTTTTATACTGGTTAGGGAAATGAGAAAGGCTGGTCTGCTCTCCAGTGACTGCTGCGTGATTCCAAATCATTAGTTTTGGTAAGAGGAATAAACACATCATAGACAAAAAATGATAGAGAATTTGTCTTTTTAAAAAACTAATACAAATACAGCGAAGTTCAAAGACATTGTATAAATTCATAAGCTACCCCAGAACTCCTCATGAGGAACACTCAGTCATATCTTTTTGCTTTTGTTACTTTTCTTGTTGAGACAAAATACCCAACCTTAACGGAGGAAAGGTTTATTTAGCTCCCAGTTTGAAGATATTTTAGTTTATAATCAACTGGCTTCAAGGCAGGGCAGCAGAGGAAAAACAACTCATGGTGGGCAGAAGGTAGCAAAGCAACAAGGGATGAGGCCCATAGCTCCTTCTGCCCCTTATATCTTTTTTATATTGATTTTATTGATACAATTTATACATACATTATGATCACATTCCATACTGAGAATTTATAGCTATTCACGACACATCTTGATTCACACTTTTTCCCCATTTCCCTGCCCTCCCTACAACCCCTAACCTGTATATACATAAGTTTTGTTTCCCTTTTTTAACCATCAGATTTTTTTCCCCTTCTTTACTTTCCCCTACCTGTCTTTTCCCTTTTCCTTTCGAACATTTTCTTTCTATTCATACGATTTATCATACATTTTGGTATTCATTTACACCTTCAGTTTTTCATGCTGGAGAAAAGATACAGTATTTACACATCTGTGTCCTATTAATTTCACTTATGAGTATGTCCTCAAGGTATACCTATTTGAGTATAAATGACGCAAATTTATCATTATTTATGGCTAATACTACATTCTATAAAAAAAACACATCTTTTTTATCTAGTCTCCTGTTGATGGGCATTTGGGGTGTTTCCAAGATTTAGCTATTACAAACTGAATGGCTATAAAAATGAGTGTTCAGGGCTGGAGGATTAGCTCAGTGGTTCCGGCGCCTGCCTCGCAAGTGCAAGGTCCTGAGTTTGATTCCCGGTAACCACATACAATGCTGGGCGTGGAGACTCACGCCCACCAGCCATCAATACCACATACCACAGTGCCGGGCGTGGTGGCTCATGCCTGTCATCCCAGCATTCGGGAGGCAGAGGCAGGAGGATTGCTGAGTTCAAGGCTTGCCTGGGCTACATAGTGAGCTCAGAGCCAGACTGAACGACAAAGCGAGACCCTGTCTCAAAAAAAAAAAAAATGAGTGTTCAGGGTCAGGGGATTTAGCTTAGTGGTTCCAGCATCTGCCTTGCAAGTGCAAGGTCCTGAGTTTGATCCCTGGTAACCACATATCACAGTTCCAGGCCTGATGACTCATGCCTACCAGCAATCAGTACCACACACCACAAAGCTGGGTGTGGTGGCTCACGCCTGTAATCCCAGCACTCGGGAGACAGAGGCAGGAGGATTTCTGAGTTCGAGGCTTGCCTGGGCTACACAGTGAGCTCAGGGCCAGACTGAACTACAAAGCAAGACCCTGTCTCAAAAAAAAATGAGTGTACATATGTCACTGTGGTATGATTCTTTTAATTCTTTCATGTATATACCTAGCAGGGGAATAGTAGGGTCAAATGGGACCTCAAGTCCTGATTTTTTAAGGAATCTCTATACTGTTCTCCACAGCAGTTTTAACAGTCTATATTCCCACCAACAGTGGAAAAGGGTTCCTTTCTCCCTGCAGCTCTGCCAGCATTTGTTGTTGGTTGATTTCTTGCTTGCAGCCATTCTTTGTGGAATGAGATGAAATCTTAGTGTTGTTTTCATCTGCATCTCTTGAATGACCAGCGATGTTGAACATTTCTTCTTGTATTTCTTAGCTGCCTTTACTTCTTCATCTGAAAAATGTTTGTTCTTTTCAAACGCCCATTTTTGAGTAGGATCTTTGAATTGGGGGGAGGCTGATTTTTTAAAGTAATTTTTATACTATAGATAGTAATCCTTTGTCTGAAAAGGTGCTGGTAGAAAATTTTTCCCATATTGTAGGTTGTTTTTTTCTCTCTGGTCAGTGGTTTCTCTTGCTGTGCAAAAGCTTTTTAATAAGATGAGGTCTCAGTTGTTGATTCCTTCTGCTACTTCCCATGCTGCTGATATCATATTTTATACAGGTTACATAGGGCAGGTAGTAAGCACTCACCCTTAATTCTAGTGCCCGTGGGCCTAGCATTGCACTATGAGTCAATCCCAGAGTCACACGCTCTAATTTCACCCAACTCTGAAGAAACCCCACCTAAGAGCATATGAGGATTTGGGGGAACATCCAGACACAAGCTGCAACACCTTTGCAATCAAGTCAGAAGTGCCCAGATGCTGAGGGCCTGAAGCCTGGGCTGGAATCCTGAAACTCCACTTGGTACCTGAGTCCTAAATTGCCCTGGAAAATGGGTTGAACCATTTGTGTGCTCAGACACAGGACTCCTGAGAGAAGTTACAGATAAAGGAGATCCTCCTCTTGTCTGGACTGTACATATGCCAAGGTAAAAAGAGGGCCCATTTCACACACAACAAAATACAAGGGAATTATTGAGGCTGAAAGTGGAAAAATCAAAATCCTCCTGTCAGTCTTCCTGCAAAGAGCTAAGTAATGGTGACTGAATATTAGCAACCAAAGGTGCCTCTAGGTGGTAAAACTCCCTGAACCAAGGCATACTATCCCTCAGGCAAGACTGGAAAGGGGGAGCAATCCCCCATTTATAAACACAGAGGCTGCCAGCCCAGCCTGGCCGTTCCCAAACATTCGAACTCTCGACAACCCTGTGCTCAGCCCTGGCAATTTGCCCAGAGCTGACCCTGCAGGCTGAAATCTGGGGAGCCCTCTGTGGCAGGGTCAGCCCTCACCGTGCCCTAAACACACCTTCACTAAGACTGCGCTGTTCCAGCTCCAAGCCCTGGCATCCTGTGATGGAAGAGCTACTGATGGGAATTACTATGTGGCAAATATTTGTATCAACAGCACCACAGGCCCAAGAATTGGATGTACATAGCTTCATTACCCCTGAATTTGTTTTGGGTTTTGTTTGTTTGTTTTGATTTTTGACACACGGTCTCACTATGTAACACAGGTTACCCTTGAACTCACGGCAATCCTTCTGCCTCAGCCTCCCAAGTGCTGGGATTACAAGCATGTGGCATTACGCCCAGCTGAAAACAGTTTCTTAATCAGCTCTGTTTAGGAAGTGTGAGTGCAAAACACTTAGCTTTCAACTCAGACAGAACTGAGTAGTCTCCAACCTCAGTCCTGCCACTTCCAAGAACTTTGGAGTCTCTAGGAGGGCTGGTGCTTCTTTGGGCCTCAGTTTCCCTATCTGTAAAAGGAGGCCACTGCCACCTGCCTCTCCAGGATGTGAGGATTCAGAGCAAAGCGTGTTGAGCACGCACTTCCAGCCTGGCACTTGGAAGCCAGTCAACAGACAAACACTAACTTCTCTTACAACCTGGGGGTGATTAACCTCAGGGGACAGCCATTTCAAAACACTTTCCCAAAGAAAAACCCGGCCGAAGCACAGCTCTC
The DNA here is from genome assembly GCA_004025085.1 of Thryonomys swinderianus. NCBI lineage: Eukaryota > Metazoa > Chordata > Mammalia > Rodentia > Thryonomyidae > Thryonomys > Thryonomys swinderianus. Next base: position 48,534 of record PVIC010006283.1, read on the forward strand.
CAAAGAGACTCAAGCTAACAGGGCAATGGTGTGGTGAAGGACAAATGTCCACCCGTGGGCTGGAGTCACAGACACAAACCAAACCCCTATGCAGAAGCAGCTGTGCTAACTGAGCTCACGCTGTCAGTGGCCCATGGAAGACATGTTCCAGCCACACTCCCCAGCCCCATTCACACCCTGTCTGTCAGACTCTACATCAAAATGCCCCACCCAGCCTGGGGATTTAACTCAGTGGTTCCAGCGTCTGCCTGGAAAGTGAAAGGTCCTGAGTTCAATCCCCAGTAAACACATACCAGAGTGCCGGGCATAGTGACTCACCCCCACCAGCCATCAGTCCCACAAACTACAATGTCGGGCGTTGTGGTCTCTGCTTGGGAGTTAGAGATAGGAGGATTGCTGAGTTTGAGGCTTGCATGGGCTACATAGTGAGCTCAGGGCCAACCTGCACTACAAAGCGAGACCCTGTCTCAAAAACAAACAAACAAAATGCCCCTCCCAGAGCCCAGCCTCCTCTCCCTACCCTCCACCTCTTCTCATCATAATGGCCCTGCCCTTTATTGTCCTCGAACTAGAAAAATACCACCGGCCATTTTGTTCTCAGTGTAGGAATTCAACGCAATAACTCTCATTCAAGCCCGTATGCCAATGAACAGAAGAAGAATCTGTCCAAGTAAGGCCACAGATACCCACGGTACCCAGTACGTCTGTCCATTTTGAGCTCCTCTCCTACTGCAACCCATGCCTTACAAGCCCCAGCCTACCTCAGGCTCTTCCAGGTAGAACCTTGTCCTACTAACCAAGAGCTCAGCAGGTCATGTTTTCAATGAGCCAAGAAAGAAATGAAACAAAACTTCCTGGTGTGAACTCAAGAAGAGGTGCTCTTTCTGCCAAAGGTGTGGGTACAGAGACAAGGATGTAGCACTGTGCCTCAGGAAAGAAAAACAGCGTTCTGCGTCCATCACTTTCCCATGATGGGGACACACTATCTGGCATCCACAACTTGAAGAGTGGTTTAGTCTGGCTCACAATTCTAGAGGGTTCAGTCTATGGCTAGTTGGCTCCAAGGCAGAACCTGCGTGAGCCACTCAGCTCTGGTACAACTCCCATCACACCTCCCTTTTATTCTTTTTCATTTTCAGAGTTTTTGCAACATAACTTGTTTCATGATAATAGCAATGTCATAAGATAGAATAAAGTAAGTGCTTGTCATTCAGGGAAAAATTACCCAACTTCAAATTCCTCTTGAACTTTGTCCTTCTCTTTTGATGCCAATCCCTCTGCCATGTCTCTGCCTTTTAAGACCAGGACTAGGGCAGGCAAAGAAAGGGAAGGCACAAGCCGGCCGGGCTTTTTGAAAAGGTCAGTGACATCTCCTAGATAAATGAGATTCAGGGGGAAAGACCTAGCCATTAACCATCTCTCGCCCTATCAGTACAAACTAATTAACTTAAAGACCCCACCAAAAAAAGAAGAAGCCAATGACAGGACAATTTAATTTTAATACAAATCCTTAACACAAAGCAAAGACCTCTTCTGGGTATATAAGCCCATTCCCAAATTAACAGATTCACAAAAGGGCCATACATGCATGACCGCCCCATTTGGTAGCTTGTATCACTCCAAGGGACTATCCTGTGCCCCCCAAAAGGACAGTCATGCATGTATAACCAGTAGTTCAAACTGGCAGGAATGTGTTAAGAAGCCCTTCCACCAACTCTTTCTTCATATTTTTCTTTACTTAGTTTCTTCTGATCATTCTTTCGTTTTGTTTTTTGTTTGAGACAGGGTCTCACTATGTAGCACAATCTAGCTTGAATTCACTATGTGGCCCAGGCTATTCTTGAACTGACAGTAATCTTCCCGCTTCAGCCTCTCAGTTGTTGGATTACAGGCGTGTGCCATCATGCCGGGCAGTCATCAGGTTAGAATGGTACAATTGCTACCCCAAAGTAAGAAATGGCCCACGAATCTGTTTAGGTCTACCTCCAAATGCACCTTGGTGGGGAGCGGGTCCGTGTCCTCCTGGGCAGGTGCACTCGGCCCGGTACTAAGAGAGCACAGCACCCTCAAATAAATACTTTTCAATGCTCAAACAGAGACAAGATTCACAAGTTCACAAACCAATAACAAGTTTTGTTTTGTTGGCTGGTCCATAAAGCAAAACAAATTTTAAAAAATCAAAATAGGAAAATACTTTCCATATGTTCTTCCCCTCATGAGTGAGGACTCAGATCAGGGGCATCCTCAGAGGACAGTGACCCCTGTCCCCAGGCTGACCGGACAGTTAAACCAACATGATCACACTTCTCGCAGTGCATGAGAGGCCGTGGTAGGAGAGGGGAGCAAGAAGGGAAAGACCAATGGCCAAAGCTATATATTTTTTAAAAACTTTTTCCAAAGGAACGTTCTCTTGACTTTAGGAGCTAGAGTGAACACAAACTTTCCTCCACCTCTGGAGGGCATTGTTGAAAAGATGTTATTCCACTGCTAAGAGAAACACAGGAAACAGAGCCAGAACTTCAGAAAAAATTAAATCTTCTGATATGTGGCCAGATAGAAACACTTGGGTAAGAAATCCAACACGAACATCACCCTCAGAGGACAGCACCGAATTCACTGTGGTCCAAAGACAATCATGTTAGTAACAAAGACACAAAAACACTTTCTTAGGAAGATACGATGACTGAACTTGGTCAATACAAACATGCAGTGTGTTCCATTTCCTTCTCATGTTTTAGATCAGTTGGCAGGGCTGGGGCACTGCCTCACATGTGCACTGCTTCTTAAGGCGCTAATGAATTCCTAACTGGAGGGATATTATTCTGTCAGGAAATGTGCGCTGTCACAACTGCTGGCCCTGGCCACACCAACAGAATACTTTAACTCACAAATGTGCACATTCACACAAACACCAGCCATCAAACCCTACGGGTGCTTCTTGAAGGAAAATTCCCCCACACTTACGCAATTATGTGTGTGGGGGGGGGGTGTCCCCCAGCACTCACACAGTCCTGTTTTCCTCCTTTCAAACTGAGATCCTTTCCAAATACAAATCAGATCGTCTGGCTCTCGCTCAGGTACAATCCTGTATTATAACCTTGACTTTTGAAAGGCTGCCTAGTTCCTACCTGCTAGGCAGAAACTGCCAGGACAATATTTACTATAAACAAAAGGAAGTTTTCCAGAAAGGCACCGTCCGTGTCTAAGCTTGGGAAACTCCAAGGACCGGCTCTGCGGGTGAGCGCGGTGATCCGGGCGCCTCAGGGGCCCCGAAGCCGAGTCCCCCACGCTGCCGACCTGCGGCGTCTCAGAGGGTGTCAGAGGCCCCGCGGCTCCAGTCCGATTGAACCCGACCTTTACCCCCTCCCCGGAGGGGCTCCACGTCGGTGTGTTTCAAACTTTCCAGATGGGCACCCCAGCTTGAGAGCCCGCTCCCTGAACGAGGCGCACTGTGTTCCGCGCAGGTACGCGGCGTGGGAGGTGCACTGAGGCGAACGGTGCACACGCGGGTGTGCAAAGTTTGCAAGTCCTGCGTAACTCACGGCGTGACAGCCACCCACCGGTCTGGGACCCAAACAGTGAGGCCACGCAGAAAGTCCCGGGAAGAAGGCCGGGTCCGGGACGCCGGGAAGTCGGGGCTCTGGGGTCCGAGCAGCATGGACGCGCGCGGAGAAGCCGGGGACCGCGGGGCTGCGAGTGCAGCCCGGAGGGCACCGTGCGCCCCAGAACCCAGGGCCCCCAGGACCCCCGTCCCTCCTCAACCACGCTGTCCCCCCTGGGCCGCGCCGCACTCACCGCCGCCCGCTCCGTCCGCTGCGCCCGGAGCCTAGCCGCGCGAGGCGGGCGCCGGCAGGCCAGGAGGCCGAGCCCGCCCCGGGGAGGAGCAGGACCGGTGCCGCCTCCTCCCGGCCGCCCCGCCCCGCCCCGGGGCCGCCTCCCCCCCGCCGGGCAGCCCGCGCGCGCTGGCTGAGCACCTACTAGGAACGCGCCCTGGGGGCCCCTGGAGTCTGTGCCGCAGTGACCCGGCCAGGGTCGCAGGCTGGCGGTGACAGGGCTGGGGCTCTGAGCAGAAACGAGTCGTCCCCGAGCCTCAGTTTCCTCCACCGCTAGGTGAGGCTCAGGGCGTCCACACCGCCTTCTCACAGGGAATGAAATCTGTAAGCGCAGGACTTCCGGGTGTCACTTCAGAGCCCAGAGGGGGTGGCCGTGTCTCCAGAGGCGCTGATGTGGGTCGGCCTGGAATGGTCAGGAGGCACTGAACTCAGCTCAGGATGGCCGACTCGTGACACCCCTGAAGAGTTGCGGGGCCCTGCACCAGCGCGCGCTGCAATGAGCCTGGGACCCGAGGAGGACACGGATCTGCAGCAGCGGACCTGGATGAGAGCAGAGTGGGGCCCGGACATGGCAAGGGCTGGACGTCCGCGGAAGCAGCCTCGGGCTAGGGAGGAGAGAGGCCTCAGGAGAGCTGGAGAGAGGGGGCATCGGCCCAGCTGGGACCAGGGCAGACGGTGGTGGCCGAAGTAGGGGGAAGCTGCACGTCTCAGAGACCCAGCCTGGGCTCTGTAGTAACGTAAACTTTGTAAATACCTGCAAACTGTGGGAGAAGCGTTCTAGCCGCAACTGACGCCCTCTCTTTCCAATGGATATTCTGTTGATGATCTGTAACCACTCTCCAAGACGGTTGTAAGGTGCATGAGTTACAAACACGTAGTAATAAAATACACAAATACGCACATAAGGGATTCGTGAGGAGAGAGGCAAAGCGGGGACCTATCAGACTAATCACTTCTGATGCTGCTGCTGGCATCAGTATCCGCCGCTTAAAGCAAGCACTTCTAGACAAAGCATTTGAAGTTGTAAAAAGCAAGCCTTCATTTTTATTTCAGTGTTAGTCTGGCTCCATCACCGCTGGTGTTGAACCTAGAAGGCAGCTTCAGTCAATGGCAGCGATTTGCCAGAAGACAGGTTTTCAGGAAGAATAGAGAGAAGTCCCCTTTCCTCCTGCAGATTCTGGGAGTGTGAGACACATGTCAGGGACAGACGTGATGTGAGTGGTGTGTGCACAGTGAGGCGCGACAGGCAGGCTGTGCCCTAAGACACGAGCAGAGCTTACCCTGACGGCCGAGTTCGGAGAGTGAACATGGTGCCAGGTGGTCCGTTCCCTGGAAAATGGTTTTTGTGGTCGCGCCGGAGGATTGTGCTCGGGAGCCCCACAGGCTGGCCTTGGCCTTGGGAAGAGGTATCTTGAGAGCTCTGGGTTGCCCAGAAGCATGTGCGACATTTCTGAGGTGACCCTGGAAGCAGGAAAAGGAGGCGGGAGGAGGAAAGGCCAGATGGGGTGCTCTCTTGAGGCGGACGCCTTGTGCAGTGGGCCACAGCCAGGTGTCGGCCTCCCGAAGCTCCCCAGGCACTGCCCCACCCATGCCAGCCAGAGGGGCGGCACACCAAGACCCTTCGGGCCCCCAGCTTTGTGGGCACTGCAGCAGCGCCTGCCCTCTCCAGCAGGTCTGGCTTGGGTGTAATGCTGAGTCCATCTGCTCCACACTGGTGAAACCCGGGGTTTGTGGCCCTGCTAGCAGTCACAGGAGGAATAAGGACGACTTGGGTAATCTGAGGAACCTGCACACTCAATGTGTGACTTGAGAAGATCCCCACAAGGTGTTCTGTGGTGCTGGGAGCAGAAGTTGGGGTGCATGGTAGGCAAGCGCTTTCCATGAGGGCCCATCCTCAGCCCACTGGATAGAAGTGCTTAGCCCCATTTTGCAGATGACAGAGTTGAGGCTCAGAAAAGTCACATGATTTGCCTAAGATCACATGAGTAAATAAGCAGAGGAGCAGAGATGGAGACCCAGGTCTGCCAGCACTCGAATTACAGGACCTCTCACTCCTCATTTTAAAGCAAAAGTAACTTTCTCTTTTACAGCTCCCTGCAGGAGGTCAAGGGGCTCTCAGAGCTTCGGGCAGTCACAGGAGTCCCCACACAGCCTTTGTGTGAGGCTCCTGTTGGGTGTTTTCCTGGCAACTAGCAGGGGTAGGGGTCTCTCGCACCCCAGCACCCAGGTCCCCGGAACTGGGCACCGATGTGTTCTGTGGGCCAGACGCCTCCGACTCATGCTGCCAGCATTCCCTTCCATGAAATTCATTTGTAAAAAGAGGCTTAAAGGGATTTATCAGGCTGAATTTTAAAGGTACACACTCAAAAGAAATAGAATACAAGCCCTTCAGAAGGAGAGGAACAGTATTGTTTGGAGCTAGAAATATTTATGTTTTTGGCAGTGGAAGGCTATGGAATTTGTGAATCTACAGGAAGTTGTGTCTTGGAAAAAGAGTGGTCAACCCACAGAAAGCTAATGGCCCATTTTAAGGAG
>PVIC010006284.1:0-54915 GCA_004025085.1 Thryonomys swinderianus
CCGTGAGCCTTACCAGAGAAGACAAAACAAATCCAGAAACGAGAAAGTATATTATTTCAAATAGCAATGGAAGGCAGGAAAGAACTAAAGGAGGAAGACACAAACTGACTGTGAAGGCAGCAATGGGCTGCCCAGGCTGGATGGCACAGGACTCTCTGGTCAGGTACCGCGCCAGGAGCCAGAGGATAATTCCAAGGAATCTGGAAGAGCACGTGAAGAGAAGACCTGACCACGTGAAGCCGACCAGTGTCCCCACCGTGGTGTCTGGCCAGCCCAGAGCTCGCGCCCACCCTCTCACTCAGCTGCGCTCCAGGCTCTCTCATCCGCTCCGCCCCCAAAGGTCAGTGACGACGTACAGGATAGAACGCTGCTATGGATGATAACAACCCGATATCATGAAACTTTGCCGTTTTACCTGGATAGTTAATGTGAATCTGAACACATTAAAATCTTGAACGCTGAACAGGTTTTGACCTACAAGTGGCAACTTCACATGATTAATGGTGGATGTTTTCTTTCTGGATTGGTAAACACAAATTACAGGGAAATAAGTAACACTTTCTAGACACGTGAATGTTCAGGTCCTTTCTAAGTGTGTTCCTTCACACATCATTACAAGATGCTAGTATTTTTAGCTCATCTCTGCACTACGAGAAAAATGCTTTAATCATTTGCTAACCTTGTTCCATTTATAGTAAATAAGAAAAATAACCAAAAGTGTATGTTTTTAGAACATTTTATACTTCTGATTTGTCCCAGTTGGTCTCACTTGTCAGCTCAACTCCTGGGCAGATGATGGGCCATGGGAATGCTCTATTCAACAGTGGACTCATGCACCATCGACGGGCTCATGGCTGAATGTGCAATCTCACCAGCACTCTTCCTCTGGGCTCTGCTTCCCATGAGATAAGCAGCCCTCCTCCACCACACCTTCCCGCCATGCCATTTGCCCCCTGGAGCCAGCAAACCATGGACAGAACCCCTGATGTGAGGTAATTTGTCCCAGCAATGGAAAAGCAGACGAATACATGACTCTTTTCCCAAGTGCACGCAAATTAGCAATGTTTTATAAGTGTTGGTTTAAACCAGACTTCCTACCATGTAACTTCCAACTTGGATTTCAATCTGTTTTTCTAATCCTTCAGGAGAGGAATTTCAAGAACTGAATCTAACAAGTTGGGAACATATTTTTGGTGACAACCAACAGACACAGAAAATACAACAACTAAATCAAGGTCTACTCATGTGATTAAATGATGTTATTGCCCTTGGTCACTTAAATCTTAGTCCACATTCTGTATCTATGAACATCGACCACTGTTTTGCACAATTATTATTAGGAGCCAGGAATAAAGTTCTCTCAGTAGTCATTAAGGGCTCCTTAATTCGTGATCTCATCTAAACCTTTATGGAATTCATGTCAGTGAATAATACACTTCCTAATTCTTGGGCTGCTATAAATTTTACAAGTGTATTCCACACTGTGCCACACAGTCCTTCTATAGCTTGTCGGAAGTATATTACACTCAAGAGCATTAGTACCATAATGAAATAGTTCCTTTTACTCTACTCATTATGATATACAATTAAAGTATGTCTTGTTCTTGTTTCAGACTACCTTAAAGAGGCACATTCTTTTTACAACCCAGTCCAAGTTTTTCATCCAGCTAATTCAGGAGCCAATTACCAGGGTGAAAAGTATCTCCTGTTGTAATTACTTGTGTAATAACTTGCCACATTACTCAAAACCCAAGAGAAAGTAGTAAGTAACCTGAAGACAGCAGTCTTGGCTAAAGACCCTGAAAGCAGCTTCTAATCTGAAAACATTTCAACCTCATTTGTCCAGTATCTGCTCTAAGCAAAATGTTCAAACAAAGCTAAAGTATCTTGTTCCTAACCAGGAAACAAATAACTTGAGGAGAAATCATGATAAATACTAGCATTCAATATCGGTGCAAACGGTGCCATCTAACAAAACGTGACTTATCTTCCCCCAAGTCCTTCACACGGGGGGTTTCCTGTTTTCCCTTAACCAGAGGTGAAAGCGAATAATCTTGAGAACATCTTTTACACTTGAGGAATACACACTGGACATCAGGATTCAGTACTAGAAGTTAAAGCAAGGAACATTCACAGCTTCCAGAAGCAGAGGAGCTAAACTACCCCACACCCATCTGCTATTCCGCAGAAGGACACCAGAACTGATTCTCTCAGTTCACCATTCTGTAACTACAGCAATGATCAAAATGCTTTCAAAAGTAAGCATTTCCTTTTTATATAAAATATTCTCTAAATATTTCCATGTAGCTAAATTTTCAATCCTCCAGAGATAATCTGAATGCGACACAAAGTAGATACTGCTATTTTGCAAAGAAACTAAAACTCAGTGCATTGAAGGACCAAGTTATGTGGGCTGCCAAAGATGAATCCAAAAGTAGAAATCTGGTTCTCTATAATCCAGTGTTATTTTTCTTTCTGTTCTGTTTTTCTTTTAATTGGGTGTTTGTAGTAACTGAGCTATCTCTTAGCACCCACAGAAGGATTTTGAAAGTCAACATTCAAGTTTAATTCCACAGTGCTATGTGGAATATTCTGGAAAAATCTCAAAAGCGTTTGGGCCGGTGCCAGCCTTGAAGCTCTGCTCCATATCCTACCTTCCCTTTTAAGGCTTTTCATATTAAAAGAAGCCTCAGATGCCATCTTTTTTTGCCCCACTGACAAGCCAATCCTCTCAATGATAATATCAATTGAGTTTAACTGCAGATTATTTTTACCTAATTTTTAAAGTCATATAAACCTAACCTGAACAAGTATGTTCAGCTACATGTTTTTCCTGAACTACAGTCAAACTTTTTCAGTAATTAGGCATTTCTCCTAGCGTGTCGTACACCAAATAGTGTTGAATGCCAAGGCAAAAGCATTAATGAAAATAAAGAATAAAATGCAGCCAAAACCAAGGAGTAAAAATGTTCTGCCTTACTTACGAGAGAGGTAACACACAAATAAACTATTCAATGAGAAGATTAAAGTAGGTTCAATGTTGTTGATGTGAATTCTTCCACTAAATTCTTTATGAAAATAAACCTCACATTTGAAATGATTTTTAAAAATCATACAGCCATATAGGTCACAGATGTGTCCTGGTAAGTTTAAGGACTTTAATTTTTACTTGGGGTCCTTCTACCTGTGTTTCCAGAGTGCTGTGACTCAGGTAGACGACACTGCACCTAGCCGCCTATAACATTATTAAACCAGAGAAATTTGTCAGCCTGAGGGTGCAAATGAAATCCTCAGGAAATTCTAAACTACAGTTCTGGAAAAACAATATATTGAATCCTTTAGATCCTACCAAAGTTTTCTGCAAAGAATTTTCTTTTTTCTTCTTATAAACATTCACAAAATAACCACTGCCTATAAAGTAGAGTTTCAGAAAACTTCAGCTCCTGGAATGTAACTCTCACCGTTGGGAGGAAGAAAGAGGGAAGCACAGGAAGAGTTGGGAAGGAGAAGTGAAAACACCTTCCTCAAGAATCGTGACCACTGACTGAGGGGCGGTACCGGTCCTTGCACAAAACCCATCTTTCAACACAAAGCTGCACCATAAAATGCCTAGAAACTGGAAAAGCACCAATTCCCCATGCTTTCAAAGCTTCTCCAAACAATTTATGCCGTGGAGTCAACTTCAGAACTTTCTGCACTTGAATTCTCTTATTTTAACCTTGTAGCTATGATAGTTTCATACAGGCTCATGACCTATTTGATAGTAATTATGTTTTTTTCAAAACATCATCCTTAAACCAAAAACTTACTGCATAGTACAGTGATATCTGAGCTTCCCATGTAACAAATTAACATGTATATTGTGATAAGTTATCATGGACATGGTAAACTCCAATGCATTCCCATGATATCTGAGGGTCAGGAATACGGAAGGCTGTGAGGGAAAATCCTTTGCCTTAGCTTTCAGAGTTAATACCAGCAGCAGTATATCTTCAAATCTCTTCTCACTCCTCCTGCCTCCTCCTTGTCTCTGTGACAAATCTTCCTCGGCCTCTGTTATGGTTCACGTCTAGATGTCCCCTAAAGCCTCATGCGGTCATTGTGGCTTTTCCAGAGGTGGCCGAGTTACAGTGTGTGACGCTGTGGCTAAGGGCGTGTGATTTCTAAACCAACCCACTGACTGCCCTGGCACCACCTTAGTCCCGGTAGAGGCACGTCTTCCGCTTTGCTTCCTTTATTCTGTTGTCTTCTGCTTGCCTCAAACTTTTCAGCCACGATGCCCTCTGCCAGGCTACCCTGCTTTGGAGCTGTCCAGTTACGGAATGAAACCTTCACCGAGCGTGAGTCCAGTAACCCTTTCCCCCCTTTAACTCTGAGTGAAACTCTGAGATAAACGTAACTAACACAGCCTCCCTCTTGCAAGGATTCTGGTGATCACATCCGGGACTGACAGGACTATTCCAAGAAAGTCTCCTGCGTCGGGACCCTTAGTCACATCTGCAGAATCCTTTCATTCTGCAGCCGAGGACAGCACAGGTTTGCATCGTACTGCCACACAACAGGCACTCAGAACTATTTATTATCTCCATTAAGGCAAGTATGCTTTGTAAAATTCCTTCAAAAATACAAATCGTTCCTAGTACAAATTCTCAATATTGTGCGTGATCACAGTGTGTATATATAATGTACCAATAAAGACTCAAAATTTTTAAAAAATATAAATCGTGTGCATGTGTGTGTACACGTGTGTGTGTGTACACACACGTGTGTGATTCTGGAGAATGAATCTAAGGCCGTCTTCAGTATGAGCTATTCTCCAGTGTTTATTTTTGTCGTTTTTTTATTTTGAGCCAGGATCTTTCTAAGACACTAAACTGTCCAGGCTCAGCTCAAACGTGTGATCCTCCTTCCTCAGCCTCCCAGAGTGCTGGGATTTACAGGCACGGGCACCCGACCCAGCCAAAAGACCAGTCTTCAGCTGGCACAGGTCTGTGGAGACTGAAATCTAACCACAGACACCTTTCATTTTGCCAACAGAGAAGATAGGAAGATTTTTTAAATGGTTTTCTTCCCCATTCAAATCACATCTTTATCGCAGCAGCCAAAATCCAACTAGATGCTGGTCGTATCAGGTAATCGCTGCAATGCGTGTCTAAACGGCTAGCGCGGCAGCAGCCTCACTAACCAGGATGGCTCATCACCGCGGAGCTTCCTACTGAGGCCAGCAGACGAGTCTGTAGCCTGGGGAGAGGCAAACGACGGCGGCATCGTCCGGCAGCCACGGCTCAAGCAGACCCAAAGTCGGAAGCGGAGCTCGCTGCCTGCGCTGGGTCATCTGGGCTCCTCCGCCCTCGGCCACAGCCCTGCTGGCACTCGGGGCCGTAGACACAGACCGAAGCCATCAGTGGCGGCGCCTGGTTCCCCACAGAGGCAGACGCCAGGACTTCTCCAGCTTCATAGTCACAGTCAGAAGCCAGTTACATGTTCTACACAGATACAGTAACATCACATTGGCTCTGAGTGACACGTCCCGTCCCAGCAGAGGACAGCAGCTGCAAGGCCAGGCGCACTCCCTTCCCGGTCCCCACAAATGCAGCCACTCGTCGCCTCCCTCGGCCTGCTGCCCACCCCCTGCTTCTGAAGGACGGATATCTAAAAATCAGCCTTTTGCGCAGTACATCAAAACGGGCAAAGTGGGGCCTCTGGGCTCCCCGCTGGCTCACGTACCAGGCATGAGTGGCAAACCCAGGGTGGGGTTCAGAGACCTGGGTCAGGTGTGGTGCGCGGATACCACATACGCTGATGGTGACATTATATATCACACGCTTGAACTAAGAAGAATAATAGCAACAAGAATGAAAATGGAGAAAGAGGATTTAGAGATGGAAGGAGATGGGTGGGAGAGGAGGGGACTGAAAACAGAAGCAAGCCGTGTTACTACGCACACCTACTCCTCATGAGGAGTGCTTGCAAACATGTACCAGTAAGATTAAAATAATGAAGCGATCTTTTTCATTACCACTAACTCCCCTGCAAACAGCCCTGCCACCCAGAGCACACTGACCCCGGCACTCTCCCCACTCGCCGAAGCAGCTCGGGAAGCCCCTGCGGTTGCCCTGCCGTGGCTGCCTCGGTTTGGCGGACTCCAAACGCTTACCTTGACTTCTGGGAAGAGCCAGAGTCACACAGCGCCGGTCCGGGGGGCGAGGTGTGAGGACAACTGCAGGGTTTCCATCCGCCCGCCTTTCTGCAGCAGCGCACCGCGGCAGCGCTCGCCACATTTCCGGTCATGATGCCTCACGAGGCCACTCCCGGAAGAAGACTTCCAGAACTGCTTCCAAAGCAGCAAGGCCGCCGGGATGTGTCCAAAGCCGGGGGAACATCCTGAGGGCCCCCGGCGCCGATGTGCCTTTTACTATAGTATTTGTCTCGCACATTCACCATATATTTGATCACCTCTGGTCTGTGAGGCTGCCATTTCCACAACTCCACAGTCCATCAGGCAGCAGAACAGGAACTCCTCAAAAAGCAGACCGACGGCAGTTTATGTGACATTAGCCAAGTGTGGAAACTCTCGCTGAGGGCTATGAAGTGAGTGCGGAAACCCCATGCATAATACGGCCCCGCAGGAGAAGGCTTCGCCCAGAACTTGGGAGAGGGCGCGGGGCACCCAGGTCCTCACAGACCACCTACAACGTGCACAGGCCAGGCCACCTGCAGCTAGTGACAAAAGACATGGCAACCCCCACCCGGCCAGGCCAGCGGAGACGCTGTGACGCAGACAGGCTGACTACCGCTCCCCCGAACAGTAGCCGACGCCATCCCGGTAGGCCGAGGAGCGGGCTCAGTGTCAGCATAAAACCTGAAATTCACCAGTCAGCAGTCGGACTCCTCAGCTTCCCGAAGCTAAAGTCTTCCTGCTTCCAGAGCTGCGGAGGGACGCAGCGCGCCTGGCTCCCACCTCAGCCCCGTCGGAGGAGCCTGCAGATGAACCTGCAGCGAGGACCCTGCTCCTCTCGCAGCATTTGCTCAGTTCTGAAAGTAGCGCTTTGACGTTTGCGAAGTGGGCATGACACAGCCGTCTCTTGCGTCGGAGCGCTCGGGAGAACTGACCTCACCAACAGTGCGTACTGTGCTTTCCACGCACAGGACGCAAGGCTGGATTCAACCCGAACCCTGTCTGCGCACAGGTGGACTGACATGTACACACACACGTGCATGTACACATGCATCACACACGTGTGCACAGACACATGTATGATACAGATATGTAATCACAAAACACTGATATACAACGCATGCAAACACACATCCCATGCACCCGGGGCGCTGTCACCCTCATCTGAGGAACAGCAAGGCCCACACACGGGAGGGATTTTAGGGACAACACTTAGGAATCGCCAGAAGACAGACTGCTCCTATCCGCCATTTCCATGCTTCCTCAAAGCGACTTATCTGCATACGCAGTCGTGTAGCTCATGGTCCCCAATGCGCAAATTTGAAAAATTTAGCAAACTGTCTTTACTTAGTAAAGAAAGAACTCGTCCCCGTCCCTCCCGAGGGAGCCGGGGCTGGGGCTCGAGTGTCTGCACAGAGGAAGGGGCGGCGGGGGCAGAAGCCCGGGGCGCACCCGCGGTCCCAGGGACCTCCAAGCGGCCCACGTGGCAGCCCTCGGGACGGACACCTCCGGGGATGCGAGGGGCGCCCTGAGGGAGGAAGGGGCAGCCCGTCCTCTGGGAGGGGACTCCCGCAGGTCCCCACGCGGGCACCGCCGGCGCCGCACGGCTCGGAACCCGCCGTCCTACCAGACCCTCAGAGGCCCACGGAACCTCCCACAGGAAACACGGGAAGGCAGCAGTGTGAGCGCAACGCGCGCCATTCTCGGCACCTCTGCTCCAGACCACAACGGTAACACACCCGAGTCAGGAAAGCACCATCGGTTCTGTTCAAAGCAACAAAGTCTCAGCTCTGGGGTGGCCGCGCAAACGCCACACGCTCACGCAGCAGCACCGCGAGGGCGGGTGAGTTCTGTGACGATGGCGGACCGGGCTACTTCCTTCTACGTAATGAGCCGTGGCTTAAGTTTCAGTTCCGCGCAGCCCGATCACTGCCTGCGTGGACAAAATGGGGCTCAGAGGATTTTAGCCGCTCTGAAACCTCACGGCCCCAGGTCCTCACCAAGGAGCCTGCAGGGCGAGTGGCACGGGGCCGCCTGCAGGCTCGGGAGAGGTGGACCGCGGCCCTGGCCCATGTGGGATCAGGACACAGCGTCACCAGAGTTCTGGTTCTCGAGGTGGGAGAAGCAGACAGATAAATACGAAGAGTCAAGCAAGACCCAAAAAGTGACCTTCCTGTCTTCTGCATCTTCAATCTACTGACTGTAGATTAAGTTCTATAATTCATGAAGCAAGGGATGACTTGAGCTCTCTCAGAAGGGTTTTCTAATGTAAATAATCTCTAAAAGGAGTCCTAAATCTATAAAGTTTACAAAGACTATTTTCCCTACTCATCAGAAGAAAATAATGTGATCAAAGAATCTAAGGGCTGCAGTTACCCACGAACCAACTCCCTCCAATCTGTGTTTTGTCACCAAAGTAATTCAATTTCCAGATTTAGAATGAAAAAGAAAAAGCGACAGACCGACTTGAAGAATTCTTTATGGTAGCAACAGGTGAGAAAGGCCAAGAGGAGCAAGGATTTGCATTATCACGTAATAAAGAAACATTTGCTGTTGCTTCCAAAAACAGACGCAGTAACTACGGATACCAGACAAAAGCTAGAAGTGGCTTGTCAGGTCCAAAGGGCAGAGTAACTAACTCTGTTTCACTTGCAAAAACATGCTGGTGGGCAAATACACCCACACCCCTCCGAGGAAGAGCTGAATCTGCAGAGGAAAGCAACGTACATGTTCATCCTGGCCCATCAGGGGCTCTCTGAGCTGAGGTAGAACTGTTAAATGACATGTTTGTACAACTGGGTTAATTAGGTGTGACTCCACGCCAATTTCCATTTTCATGTATTCACGTGAGAAAATGAAACCTCTCCCGGAGTCATCTCTCTCCTCAAACGAAAAGCATATTCTTTTAGAGCTCAGCAGAGTGGACCATCACAACTTTGGAAGATGTAAGAAATCCACATAATTTCTAAAATATTTAATTTACACCTACGGGAAGATAAATGCTCTGAAGGGTCCTGGCTGTTACGTTCATTAAGTAGGTCCTCTAAGATATGCATCTATAGATCAACATGTTACATAAATTTACATGCTATTTACAGAGAAAAATGAAGCAGAAAACTTCAGCCCATGATGCCAACCTCCTCTCTGCCCAGAGACTTCCACCCGACTCCACTGTGCCAGCAACTTCTCCTTTGTAGTGCAGATATACGCTGCGGGCCTATTCATCTGCTGCTTCCTATCTCTCCCTGGCTTACAGACCAGCGGCGACTCTGTTTTCCAACATGCATGCTTGTGTGCTGTTTGATGTTTAATGGAGTCCCATCAGGAAAACATGACCATAAGATACTGAAAGCTACTAAATCACAATAAAAAAGGAATAAAGTTTTTAACAGATGAGCCTCAACACTTTCATGATCCACAATGCCATGTTTGTCTTTTGCCTGTTTTTTGTCATTTCACACTAACGCAGAAAATACTTGTAAAGCTTGATAAATGAAGGTGTATCTGGAGTCATCTGCTACTTGAATTACCACTATCAGGGTTAAATTATTAACACCAGCGTATTATAAAGCCATCAGGATAATTTGAGCTCCACTCTTCCTGGCCTATTTACATGACATTCGGTCTCATTGTGTGTGTTTGTGCTGGGTTTTCTTCCTTTCCCTGCAAAACCTGTCACCGCTCATCGTCACTGCCATGCTTCCCTGACAGCGTGGAAACCAAAGCCACTGCTCTGTCAAGTCACGTTCTACTTGCAACTTTTTTTTTTTTTTTTTTTTTTTTGCTTTTTGAGACAGGGTCTCACTTTGTAGTTCAGGCTGGCCCTAAGCTCACACAGGCAAGCCGCCGCGAACTCAGCAATCCTCCTGTCTCTGCCTCTCGAGTGCTGGGATTACAGACGTGAGCCACCACGTCCGTTATTGTGGTATGCGGCATTGTTGGTGGGTGTGTCTCCACGCCCAGCGTTATATGTGGTTACTGGGGATCGAACTCAGGACCTTGCGCTTGCGAGGCAGGCGCCAGAACCACTGAGCTAACCCTCCGGCCCTGCAACTTCTTTTTAACATACCCCGCTTTCAACCAAAAACCCAAAAAGGAACCTAAAACCTTTTCAAAGTGAAATGTCAGCCTTTCAATTTACACAGAGCACAGTGTTAATGAACCGTTCAAAACTGTAATTAATAAATAAATAAATAAGCTTAAAACTGTGAAAAAGGAGCCTTTCCTAAACTTCCATTGCTCAACTCTGGGTTGACAAAGTGAGAAAGAGTATTTCATCACAGAAATGCAAAAACAGTCTGAAGCAGCTGCTGTGTCCATTCCAGCCTCATTTTAATTTGGTGTTAATTCCCTAATTTGCTCATTTATTTTCTCTAACCATTTAATTAATGCTGAAGGAAGCCTTTTATAGGCTTGCCACTGAGCAAGGGTTTCATACGAGGAAGAATTCCTCAGATAGGTTTCCAATCACCACGCATGTACTGAAGCCAAGAACACGAAACCTGGCACCAGGAACTATTGAGAAGTCCGCATGACTAAGTGCTAAAAGCAGCACCAGCCAGGAGGGCTGGGACCGGAAGGGCCCGTCCGCTCCTCATCAGTCTCCCGCTACCATCCGCTAAGGCAGTCCACTCCTTGCTGATGCTTACGCATCTCCCTGACTGCACTCCACGCTAATACTCCTGGACAATTCGCTTCCGCAGCCACTGTCACAAGAGTGACTTCCAGTCACCAGAGGATCAGACCTCTACGAAGAAGACACACGCTGGCAGAAAAGCAGTCTGTTCCTGAACTCGATAATTCTCAACACGTCTGAGAAAAGATGGCCACCAAGAGCCACGTACCGTGGGCTTCCAAGACAGCACTTCAGGAAAGCCCCTCAAAAAGGGCCTCACCTCAGCCTTTACACCCCTAACATATACGTTCAGTTGAGGAGAACCCTTCTCTAAATGCAGAGGCACTTATACTCCCACGAATTATTCAGGTGAATTTATTCTCCCAGGAAGCATTCAGGCACTCGCTGTGGTCTGAGGCCCTACGACATGACAGGCGAACCGGAAATGAAGCAACTTCTCCGACCTCCGAGGGCCCACGCTGGGGACACCAACAAGAACCAGCCTGCTGAGAAGCACTGCAGACAACGGGGAGATGGCTGGGAGCCCGGGAGGCAGAGGGTCGGACACCTGTGGAAGGGGGCGCTCAGCGAGCCCGGAGGTGGAGAGGCCTGGGCAGGGCGGGACGGAGGAGGGCAGCGGCGGAGAGACGGGCGCAGGACGGTGCCGCTGCTCGGCCTGGGCAGAGCGAAGACCCGAGACCCGCACAGGACGCTGCATTCCACCCGCCCTCGGCCAGGTGAGAGGCTGCTGCCCCGGTGAGACGCCACATCGAGGGCAGGTGCCCCGGAGGGACAGGGTGACGGTCACTGACCCTAACTCCAGTTCCGCCGCAAGAAGACCCTCAAACTAACACAACCGAGGGGCATCCTGCAAGCCCCAGATGAGTCCTTCTCAGACCATCAGAAACGGGGAGTCTGAGAAGCCAACACAGGCAAGAAGAGACATGAGGACTAAATGTCACGCCGTGTCCCCCGTGGGGTCCCAGGTGAGAAAACGGTGATAAAACTAAGTCCGATGGATGCGCCCATTCATTAACAAGAAAGCGCGGCTGGAGCTCGCTATCTGTGACCATGTGTCACCGTAGAGACTGATCCTACTAACCTGATTACTTTTCTTGTATCTCAAACACTTATAAAAGGTTTTTAAAGTGTATTTCTTTTTAATAAAAAAAATTACCCTAACGTCCTCTCTTCAGAAATAATGATTTCAAAGTAAAAACTCATATACAAAAAGTAAAAAGATGAGCGTGAAACAGCTTGCAAGATTAATTATTCAGGATCCAGTGCCACTCCGTGTGTTCCTGCTAAGTGTTTATCACGTCTGTTTGCGCCTACAAAGCCAGCCACTCCATTTCCTTCAGGCTCTGAATTACGAGCCCCCATCGGCCCAGCTGTTTCCTCGTGGGACACAAAACTATGAGGAAAACTCTCCCATCAGCAATCCTTGAAGTTATTAGACAAGCATCACAGCTGAAATGCTCCCTGCGTTATAGGAAGCTGCCGCCCCCATTCCCCACCCCGTGACGAGCCTCAAGTGTCCACAGCGCCACCTCCCTCTGCAGGGACGCTGACCGAGCACCTTCCACGGAGGACACTCAGAGCCATGGACACTCAGTTCCGGCTCAGGGTCCACAGGTCACAGATCCGAGGAGATGCTCGAGTCTGGCTGCCTGCCGTTCCTGTCCCCAGAGTCTTCCTCACTTCTCCAGGGGTCCAGCTCCCACCCGTGTCCCTAGGGCCAGGAAGGACTCAGGCAGCCTCTCTGTAGATGTCCCAGAAGCATTTTAACAGACCATTTCTTCCCTTCTTTGTCACCACCGCAGCCTAACATGCTGCTCACACCCATGAGTGCTCAGCAGAGGATGTTGACAACTTCCAGCGAGGAGAACAAGATCAGACTCAGGTACCTACAACCACAGAACTTAGGACCAACCAGGACGTAGGCACGGGAGAGAAAATGAGCAAATAACAAAGGGAAAAAAGACAAAAAGCCAGACTTCTCCCTCCTGACGCCTCCCTCTCTGAAACAGGCCTGTTTGTTTACCTGGAGGACTTCAAGCAGGCCTCTGAGCTTGGAATTAACGACTAACCTAATAATGTTTAATGTGGAGTGAAATTTCCTGAATTGGCCTCCAGTGAAGGCCTTGGTACATTCAGCATCTCCCCTCTGCACTTTAGCTGTTGGAACCTCTGGTCAGTCCCTGATCAAACTGGTTTTCGAGGAAAACTGAATCCACACATTCCTTTATACATGAGAACAGAGCGGCTTCTCCTCTCAGAACCACACATAACCTTATTTAAACAGTTTCTCTGATCTTTTTTCTTTCCAGGCAACTCTGTACTTGCATATTCTGAGTTTTACTGTTTTTAATAAGATAAGCAATTAGTAATTGATTAAAGTGAATTGAAGTATGTAACTAATAAGTGTGTTTAATATCAGCTGAAGAAATCTGTTATTCATTTTGATAAAATAGGAGCTAACATGTCTAATTCAGGGAAAAACGAAATGAAGCAATTGAAAGATACCAGGGGAACTCTGTGATGGCCAAAGCAGTGTCCACAGGGACAAGGGAACCCTGGCAGGAGAACCACCCCCCGGGGACACCTGGCCACGTCATGTGGCCCCTGCCTCAGAGCACGCCCGAGCCTCCCCTCCAGAGACACTAGCTCCTCTGATACCACTCTCCTCAGAGAGGTGGCTTCACTTTCTTAAAGGGCCGACCCCAGGAAGCTCCGGAGTCCCACAAAAAATGTCAGCACTCAAATGGAAAACCTTCAGAGCCTTTCCCCTGTCTCAGCTAGAATTACAGCCACTGCATACTGTGCAAGATCGTTTACAAAGCCTCAAAAACCAAGGCAAGAACAATCTGAGTGACTCCGTATGAGGCTGAGGCATAGAAAGATCTGAGCAGGGACCCCTGGAAGGTGACAGGCTCATGCTCAGCAGCAAGTGGTCAGCCACCGCACGCTGATCACCCTCCTGGATGAGCTCCGTTTGTCAGCAGGTGGTCTGGAGGAGAATCAGGTGACACACAGCAAGGACCAACCAGCGGAAACGTATTGAACAATCTGAAACGTAACTGTACGGGGTCCTAATCAAGCAAGTCAGGGTGACCGGAAAGGACAGAGAAAGTCTCGGTGGCCTTCTGGCCACTGGCATGAAAATAGCAGTCAGGTGCCAGGTTTAGTGACAGCAGAGGCCCTGACTCCTGATCTTCCAGATGGTGCACTGGGAAGCAGAGATTCCCCCCAAACTGAGGTCCACACAGAGCCCCAGATGTTACACTATCTGTACGAGCATGCAATTATGGAACAGCCAAATTTCTTAACATGAGCTGATACTGGATAAGGGTGAGACCTTAAAAGAAAGCCATGTGAAGACAGCCACAAGCCACACACACGGAGAACTCCACATGACCATGGAGGTCAACAAGAGCGATGCTTCCAAAAGCTGGGGACAGCCAAGGACCCTGGCAACCAGCAGAAGGCAGGACAGGGCCCGAAGGCTCTCAGAAGCCAGAGCCATTTTCAAAGGGAACCAGTTCTCAGACACCAGGACTCTGAGCAGCCGGCCTCTAAAAGTGTGAGAAAAGCAATGCTCACTGCTCTCCAAAAGCACCAAGTGTGAAAGTCACAGAATCCTACAGCCACAAGAGCCACAAGAAATAATAAAAATCCCCTCCTTTGGTTAAAATAAAAGGACAAGAAATTCTCAGCCATTATTAATGTATACAAAGACATGCACACATATGCACATATATACATTTTTAGGGTAATTTAGCAAATACTTGAACTATAAATTTTCTTCATGTGAGGGGATTTGAGATTAAATTTTACATTTTAATCAGGTACTATATATATATATTTACCATAAGTCCAAGTTTTTAACTTCTTGACTAAAAAACCAGGAAAGGCTAAAAACTAACAAAACAGAAAGAGGGGAAAGACTGAAATAAGTTGGGGATAGACATGGTTACATATATTTCAAATGATGAGATTTATAGCAAAGAAAGCATGCATTTGTGTCAACTGTATGACAATGACGATAGGTGAGCATTTTTTAACTACAAAGACAGCTTTTTGCAGTGGTTTACAGGAGGCCCTGAAAACTGCTGCCCGCAGACCAAATCTGGCCCACTCCCTGTTGGTGTAAATAAAGTTTTATTGGAATGCAGCCACACCTATACATTTGCATATTGCCAGGGGCTGCTTTCCTGCTACAAGAACACAAGTAAGTAGTCGTGACAGAGACCATATGGTCTTCAAAGCTTAAAACATTTTCTACTTTAATCTCGTATTTGTATCAAATTCCTGGCAGCAGTTGCAAAGCAACAGAATTCCATGACTGGGTGAAGCCAGTATAAAATGTATCCCTAGCAGTGTATCACTTGAGTACATGGGGGACTTTGAGGAAGAGGCCAGGACCGGATGAAGAGAAAGGGTCTCAGCAACAAGTCACACCACAGCCTTCACACCAAGGACCCTTTAAGGGACAGCCGTGGATGAGACTGGCCTCGGGGGTCCCTAGGTCCCAGATGCCAGAACGCCCTCCAGGCACTGAGACACTAGGTGGTCGGTGACTTTGATACAATGGAGTCACCCATTTCCTGATCCACGGTGGTAAAAGGCCCTGGAGGTTTTAACGCCTCCCTCTCTTCCTCTGCAGGACCAGCCATCAGTAAATGCAGGAACACAGGTGTTAACTTTAATCATCCTGGGGCTGCAAATGGTCACGATATGTTAAAGGCATGAAGCATTTTCCCAAAATGAACACCACTACTCTAATGCACTTCTACTAATGCACAGATTTTTTTAAAAATCATGCAGGGATTAATAAGAACACGTGGGTGGGGTACAGCACATTCCACACACATGTGGTGTTGAGAGTGTGGCACAGGGAGAGCCCATCAGAGAAACAGCATAGGGCCTGGGCTGGCGACAGAGGGCTCAGCTGCCACCTGGAGGCCTGACCAAGCCGCAGGGGGAGCATTCACAGGCCTTGCTCGGAAGGACTCGCCCATGCCTCGAAGGGCACAGAGGGCACAATCCCCTCTCACACACGCCCTCCCAGGATGAAGCCAACCCCAGGAGAGGGTCAGGGCCGGAGGCTGGGGAGGCCCCGGCGGCCAGGCAAGCTGGGCGGCCCAGATCCAGGACACAGAGGACAAACCCTGGCCTCGCCTTTCTTCTCCCATCAGGGCGTATCTGCTCTTGTGCAAAATGGAGCGACAATTCCCAGCCCTGTCTTTATTTTTAGCATTTGTGCTGCTTTTCCTCCTCCCTCCCTCCCTGCTCCCTGCATGGGCTCTTCTACTCCGGCCTTAACCGAAGAGACAACCCAGCTGCATGGTGCAGTGTTCTGAGCAGAGAAGTTAAGCCCCACCTCAGCGGGTGAGGAGGATTTCTGCTCATTGACTGTCGCAGCAGTCCTGCCTTCTAAGGCGACAGTGACCAGGACACTCACAAAGCCCCCACGGGCAAGGGAGGACCACAGTAACTGTGGAGCCAGGAAGGGAGACACAGGCAACCAAAGGCTTCCGCAAGTTCTCAAAGCCTGTGAGGGGCCAGACTGAGCCACACATCCACCACCTGGACCCCAATCCTCCCTGTCACCACCCCATTTCTATTTTCTCACCTTTATCCTGAAAGCTGTAGGAGATACTGAGTTATAGAACCTCGCAACTAACTCTCATGGAGTGCAGACCTCCATCCCGGGCAAAGGATCACCCACTCTGGAAT
The DNA here is from genome assembly GCA_004025085.1 of Thryonomys swinderianus. Lineage (NCBI taxonomy): Eukaryota > Metazoa > Chordata > Mammalia > Rodentia > Thryonomyidae > Thryonomys > Thryonomys swinderianus. Next base: position 16,533 of record PVIC010006284.1, read on the forward strand.
TCGTACACGTGACCTTTGCGTTGCTGCCCCTGCTCACAAGTCCTGTGCACATGGGGATGCAGGCGAGGACACGGACTGGGCAGGGGATTACACATCTCCAAGCAGGCGGTGTGGCCGGCAGACAGTATGGGTCACAGCCACGCCCCCACCCCCGCGATATCCCACCCACGGGGTCTTCTGCATGGAGACTGCCATTCACCTAGCTGCTTCTCGTGAAGCTGGAAAAGCCCTAGCACTGCTGCAGCCAGCAAAATACAGCAGAAGCAGCCCTGAGCTACCTCCCGGCACAGCCTGTACAAGAAAGATCCGGAAACTTCTGCTTCCGGTATCATGCAGCCAAAGCCTCCCAGAAGAGAAGACAGACCGTACAGCAGGACCCTTCAGCAGCTGATATGTGAGCGAAGCACCTCGCGCTTCTGGCTCTGAGGGACCCACTGAGTCCAGCCCCAGCCACCAGCACGTGATGCAAACACCTGTGTCCAGGAACCCCCACGGACCCCAAGCCACTCGGAAGGACCAGATCTTTCACAAACGGGCAGGGAATCAAGAGAGGCAGGAAAGAAGTGAGGAGGTGAGAGGTTGTAAAAAAGTTAAGGTCATGGGCCAGAGATTTGGCTCAGTGGTTCCAGCACCTGCCTCGCAAGCACAAGGTCCCTGGTTCATCCCGGTGACCACATAACAACAACACTGGGCGTGGCGGCCACACCCATTGGCAATCAGTACTTCATACCATGGATGTTAGGCTTGGTGGCTCACGCCTGTAATCCCAACACTCAGGAGGCAGAGGCAGGAAGACTGCTGAGCTCAAGGCTTGCCTGGGCTACATAGTGAACTCAGGGTCAGCCTGAACTACAAAGTGAGACCATCTCAAAAAAAAAAAAAAAAGGTTAAGGTCTGTTTTGCACATGCAAATCCCTGTGATGAACATGATCAGTATGTACTGCAACTATGCACTAATACAAATTAAAGTGAAAAAGCCCCCAAGACTGGGTGGTTTTAAACCATGCAATTTGGGGATAATCTGCTGCATAGCAACAACTCCCTGAAATAAACAAGTTTATTGATCTGTTTTTGTTCGAGAAGAGTGAAAAAAATAAGAAGACCCTGAGCTGGACTAAGAGAACTACATTGTCCACATTCCCAGGTAGAAAAGCGGTTTCTTCCGGGAGCCCAGGGTCTGAGGGAGGCTTCGGGACAGGCCAGCTCCTGGGCCCAGCAAACCTTTAGGGTTAGGTGGCTCTCAGGAGAGGACAATTTTATTTGCAAGCTTGGGGAGTTAGGGAAACCCACAGAGTCACCATCCAGATGGTTCTAGTTATTACCGCAAGTCACTGCTTCCCATTCTGAAAGCACAAGCAGCTGTCAGCGACATCACAGTTTCGGGAGCTCCCACCTGCCAGTGGCCAAGTGCCCTAGGGAAGGTGGCCAGGCCCGAGCGAGCGGGCTGCGCTCCTCAGCCTGCCAGTTCCGCTCACAACACTTCCGCCCGCATTACTGAAGCAGAGCCCCACGGCCTTCTTCCCGGCTGCCAGACTCAGGCGCACCTTTCCAAGCAGTCGGGGTGCCACGTGGCTGCCCTGCCGGGCATCTTGCCTTTCCCTGCAAGCTTCAAGCATGTCCGCCTCCTGTCCAGGGACCTGCTGTGAGCTACTCCACTCCTGTGGCCTTTATTTGAAGCTGAGCAACTGAACCAATTACTACTAATAAATTTCAATTAGAAAAATAAAACGCGGAGACCCTTTGTGCCTGGAATATTTCAAACACTGACCTATCGGCCTCTGCCAACAATATTCAAATATCTACTGAACTGGGGCCAGAATATTTCTCTTCACATCACAAACTAGTAACGTGTTTCCAAATACTGTCCTCCAGTTAGTACTATAATCCTTGTAAAATTCCACATAACCAAGAACTTAGCTCTCTATTATTTATGCACTGGGTGTGAAGTCCTCAGGAAGGAGCTGGGAAACAGAGGTCAGAGTAGAATAAGGTCCCCTTTGGTAGCCTGAGATAGTGTCAGGGTCTCTGTCTGCGACTTATACACCCAGATCTTCTCCGGAAGAGGCCCCTTGCACCACCTGGAAGTACAATGCCACGGTGTGCATGAGATCCGCCTCCACCCAAACTCATGGGGAGATTTAATTACCAATGTCATGGCCCAGTGAGATCAGATCTTTAAGAGGGATGAAAGTAGTCCTGGGAGAGCTGGCTGTGACAAAGCCTCTGGCCCCACTGGCTTCTTCTCTCTCCCCTTTTCCACAAGGCCCCTAGCAGAAGCAGAGCGCATGCTGGGACCAAGCTCTGGGACTTCCAGCACAGGAGCCAGAATAAACCTCTTTCACCCATAAATCACCCAGCCACAGGTGTCTTCTGATAGCCACAGAAAGTGGACTAACACAGCCTGCTAAATGGTTATCTGAAATCTAAACACCAGAATCTCCAAAAGATGTCAGGACTGTAAACAAGGCTCAGCACACGCTGCCACCTCTGAGAAGAGGGAAGAGTGGGGACATGGCCAGGGAGCTACAGAGGGGCACAGGTGCCTCTGCAGGGACAAGCCTTTTTTTTTTTTTTTTTTTTTTAGACAGGGTCTCGCTTTGTACTTCAGGCTGGCTCTGAGCTCACTCTGTAGCCCAGGCAAACCTTGAACTCAGCAATCCTCCTGTCTCTGCCTCCTGAGTGCTGGGATGACAGGCGTGAGCCACCATGCCCGGCACTGTGGTATGTGGTATTGATGGCTGGTGGGCGTGAGTCTCCACACCCAGCATTGTATGTGGTTACCGGGGATCGAACTCAGGACCTTGTGCTTGCAAGGCAGGTGCCGGAACCACTGAGCTAACCCTCCAGGGACAAGCCTTTTACCCCTAATCCCGTTCCTGTGCCTGATCTCTGCCTGCTCAGCCTTCCTGCTCACGAGCATTTCCAGAGATGGACGTCACAAGTAAAGCTGGCTGCTCTGCGATGCCAGGTTGCTCCTTGAAGCGACAGGCCGTGTGCTATTTTTTTTAAAAATCATGTTCCCACACAGCTGCTGGTCTATGGGAGAATTCTGATATCCCCATTTAGACTAACTGCTACATATTCTCACGGAGAGCCTTTACAGCTTGTTTACAGTTTAATGGATAACTGCAATTTAAATACCTGTAGCCCAGTTAAACAGCCAAAAAAGAAACCGTGTACATAATTGATAAGCTCTTGATGCCTCAAAAGTAATCTGGCCTTGCAAAATAAAACCTCCTATATAACATCCAGTCCTTTATTTTAAATGTATCTGCCAATATTTGCCCCAAAATAAGTGCTTCTTTTTCAGATTTATATAAAAGGAAAAGAAAGGGATGCATATTAAATAATTCTTCGAGTTCATCAACAATGAGATGAAGAGAACTGACTACTTAGTGGCCCTAATTCATGGCCTGAGAAACTGAAGCCATCGTCAGTACCCTGAAGCACGGCATCCCCCTCACCAGGGGTCTCGGACACAGCAGCGCTTCGGACACATCCAAGAGGAAGGGCTGGAAAAGGCAGAGCACTGGTCCCACTGGGAAATCGTAATCAGCACAACTGAGCCACTTTTAAAAAGCACTGTTCCAGGAGACCCCAGCTGCACGCTAATGATGGTCGGGAAATAGATCCGAAATGGGATGAGAGGCTCCACAGAAGCCGGCCTGAAGCGGCTTAGTTTCCCAGCTTTGCCCAGACTCCAATTTCCCCCTTCATACCCCGAGGCTCCTCCGTTTCTGGAAAGGTTGGCCTCCCCGGCCTCACCCTGACTACAAAGCATACTAGACACTGGAACAGGGCACCCTGCAACTAAAGTGGGTTCTGCAGACTTTGTCCCAGAAGAGCTACCGCCCCGAGAGCTGCAGAGACCCAGGGCTCCCACCGAGAAAGACCACTGAAGTGATGTCCCAGAAACGTGGAAGACTCCAGAGCCTCTGGGATCCCAAAGAGGAAGCCACACTATGAACACTTCAAGATTTATTTAATAATCCTGAAGCTGTTCCTGATTTACAGCCACCTCTGCTGGCAGAAAACGCTCCTTCAGCAATGAGATAGTGCCAGGTTCTCTGTCTACTACTTACACACCCAAGCCCTCTCCATCTGCTGCCCCTCGCATGGTTTGGAAGGATAATGCCACAGTGTGCATGTGGTCTGCCTCCACCCAAACCAAGACTGAAATGAGAGGCACGTCTCAGCTTTGCATGATCTCTGACCGACACAGACATCAGAATGTCAGAGACCGGCTCAGGGCCGCTGCCCTGGAGCCCTGGACAGGCATGATCATGTGCCTCTACCAGCTGGAAGAGCGGAGACCCCTACCACTCCCTTTAGCCCCAGCAGTAAAGAAACTCCGCCAGGGCCCAAAGACACTGCAGACTGGTTCCATCCTTCACTGTCCCACTCCCGACTGGTCCCTGCTCGGATCCCTGTGATCCTGGCTTGAGGTTTCCTGAGGACTCCCTGACAGAACCTGAAACCGACCTCCAGTTCTCAAGTGCCACTTGTGCCAGTGCAGGAAACCCAGAGCTGGAAGGCGGGTGCAGATGGAGTAAAACTGTACCTGGCCAGCACACAGCTTTCCCAGGGCAGGGTCCACAGTAAGGATGTGGAAGAGCCAAGTTACCTTTTATTCTAACAGCTTCATGGAGGCCAAACTACAGGAAAAGCAAATGAGGGGCCATGTGATTCCCTTCTTTAAGAACAGAATGGGCACGCGGGTTGCTTCCAAGATTCAGCTATCACGAACTGAGCTGCTCTAAATATGGGTGCACATATGTCACTATGATATGAATCTTGTAATTCTTTCATGTATGTCCCCAGCAGGGCAATAGCAGGGTCAAAGGGAACCTCTAATCCTAGATTTTGAGGGATCTCCATGTCTGCTTTTTTCTAAAACAGAGTATTACTCTGCCATAAAAAAGATGAGTTTGAGTCATTTATACTCAAATGGATGTACCTTAAGGATATACTCATAAGTGAAATAAACAGGTCATAGATGTGTAAATATTATATCTTTTCTCTGATAAGAGAAACTGAAGATATAAATGAGTTCTAGAATGCATGATATTGTGAAATATTCAAAACAAAATGGGGTTTAGGGGTGAGTAATGAGGAAAAATAAAAAATGTGATGGTTAAAAAAAGGAAACAAAGCTTAAGTATATGGGGGGGTTGTAGAGTGGGTAGGGGAAGGGGAAAAATGAGAATTAAGTTGTTTCATTTACCAGTACAAAATCTCAATATTGTGAGTGATCGTGATGTGTATATATAATGTACTAAAAAAGATTCCATTTTTTTTTTGGAAAAATTAGTAAGAAAAAAAAAAATAGAATGGGCCACCACCTCCCAGGAAGATTTAGAGAAGACTCTGCCAGGACGCAGAGAGAAGCAGCAGAGACCTCAGCAGTGTCCTTCAGATTCCGGGGTTCCGTGGAGTAAGGACAGCCGCGGGAGGCTGCCCACACTCAGCCCACACAGCACAGGCCCTGCCCCACGCACCTCGCTTCCTTCCAGTCAAACCTACCCCAGTCCAGTTGAATCAGGTCGACACAAAGAGTTCGTCAAAACAGAGCTATTAAACTCAGCCATCGCTTTGTAGAGGCTAGATTAAAAGCAACAAAAACCCTTCAGTACACAGAGCAATCAGCAGACACTACAGCGAACAGTCCGATCTGGTGACGACACATTTCTCTCCACATGGGGACACCGGAATGTAACGCTTTCAAAGAGAAATGGTCATCCGTCTTGGGGTGATGGAGCAGCATGTGCAGCCGCAGATCCCTGCAGAGAGCCACGGGACCCCACTCCCTCCTCCCACAGGTGAGAGACCACTGCGGCAACCCAGCCTTCTCTGCCCCCGACCATAACCTTCTCCTTTGACCCTTTCATTTCTCATGTAAACAGAACAGAAGAAAGCACATTTCAGCCGTTGTCCTCCGCGATCCACACCAACACGCAAGAAAACGGCCCCGTTAGGTGTTTAACAGTCCACACCCCCCGGGCAGCCTCATCCCCCTGAGGATGAGACGCTCCCAATTATGGGCAGCACTCCTCTGTCCAGCTCCAAGTGCCAAAGCCTCTGATCTCTCTGCCCACCGTGAGAGGTGAACCTTTTGTTTTCTCCAGAAAGCAACACATGACTGGACCAAAGCAATCCACCCCCGTGTGGGAACGAGGCTGACCCTTCATAGGTGCTGGACACGCAGCTTCCCGAGTCCCTCACACACTGGTGTCCAGGTTCCATGACTAATTCTGGATCATTGGAAATCATCCACCACAGGGTTCACTGGGTGGGTTAAAAATAGCCCAGCTGCTGCTCGGATCGGTTCAGCTTGCTGTGGCACCAACCGAGACTTGCCTTCAGCTACAGAAGTCGCTGCCTCTCTGAAACACAGGAAAGGGAGAGAGTTTCACGGGACTGAATTCTTAAGATTAGCCACACAATTTCTTAAGTAGATTTTTTTCACTTTACACCAAAGGTCAGCAGATTATTATTTCATTATAAGCATGACATTTACACATTTTAGGCACAAATATGCACTGAAAATATTAAATATAAAACAATACTATTTCAGAATACCTCTGGGGCTTCCAACCACTGAAATGTGGAGTATTTAATTAAATAAATCCAATTAATCACCCGAAAGTTCATGTGGGAAAGGAAACAGCTAGCAAACTCCCAATTTCTAGGAAGAGCAAAGCATTTCAAACATGCATATGCTACAAGTTTCATATGTGCCTATAAATGTTTGTATACATATTCCTTTAGCTTTCTATTGATTCATAAAATTATGCAAGACTCTTTCACACAAATACATCTATTTTTTCTCCTTCTCACATGTAGGAAAGACAGAAAGGATGGGTGTGCCTGTCACTAATCCCCAATTTGGCCTGAGATTTTTAAAAATTTGACATAACTGTAACATATTTTGGGTCACACTGCAATCTTCAGGCCAAATGGCTGAGCAGCAGAAGTCCAAGTTCATCTCCGTGGCTAAAATGGAGAGGACACACCCGCTCTGGCATGCAGAGGAACAGAGAGAGCTACGAGATAGTCCACGAGTTTTTAAGAAACGAGTCTTCCCTAATTTAACGTGCTTTTGATTTGTTTTCATAAGTTGAGCCCTGCAGGCTTAATTAAGCATGGGAGCCAACTCTGTGTGCATTCAAAAGTGCAATTAAAAAAGAATCCACAAAGGCCACTCGGCCCAGGGCACATCCCACGCACTCCCCACCATCAGCGAGTCACCAACAGTGCCTTTTCCCAAGTCTCTTAAGGATGACTCTGCAGGGCTCCTCGGGACTTTGTCCCTCCCTCTTGTCACTTTCAAAACCCCCAGGCAGGAAGTCTGGACCCAAAAGCCAAGTCCTGGGCACGGCTTATACTTTTAATTAAAAAACTAAAAACCAAAAGGCCACTGGAAAGCACTGAACATCCAGTCCAAAACTGCTTTAAACTGTATGTGTTACAACTACTAATTAAAGAGTCTCTCAACTGTAGACCGGGGATGAACTTGTAACCTCATCTGAAGGGCCACAATGGAGCCCACTCCAGGAAGCCGGCCACCAGCACTCTGGTCCCTGGGCCAAACCAGATGCCAAGGCCTCCCGCGTCTCCGGCCCACCACGAGATCACTAAATGTGAGAGGGATCAGACCTGGAATCGCTTCCGCAAAACTTTTGTAACCTCAAAACGTGACGGAAGGCAGAAAAAGCCATGGTGGACTTTAAAGGCAGCAAGATGAGACTCGGTGGAGCTAAGGTTCTCTGGCGCTAGAGGGGTCTCTCCCGTTTGAAATCATTTCCTTCCCACGCTCGTTAGGCTGACCCCAAGCCACCCCATCAAGGAGCCACTGCCCTGAATGAGGAGGATCTCAGTGGCATGAATTACCAGACGTGCTCTGAACCTTACTGACTTTCTCTCAAATCTACACCCACATAGTGTGGGCCAGTGGGGTCATAGTTATTCCATACCCTCTGGAGAGAAAAGAGGAGGAGGACTGAGGCTTTCTGGAAGGTTATCAAGGCCTTCAAGGACCTACAGATCAAATGAAGAATGTCTGTCAGATCTGACTTTGCCCAAACTCACTCCCGTCACCAACCAGAACTAATAAATCAAATATAGCCACTGTGATTGAATCTGGACTATGATTTTCTTTTAATTTCTGTATATAAGAAAAACCTTCCTGTTTGAACACTGGCCAGTACCCCTCTCCAGGGAAAGCCTGGGGTACGTCACCCCTTGCTTTCCTTCCCCGAGCTAGGCCAGCCGATCCTCCCTCGAGCCGCGTCTGCCCTGGAAGCACTCATTCCCTGGAGGTTCCTTAACAATTAATTCATCAGCAGACACTCCTTCACAAAACGTCTCCCAGGGGTCTTTACTGTCCAGGTGCAGAGCCACAGTGAGGACATGCTACTGTCCTGTGTAGCTTCAGGAGCTAACACCAAGCATTCACATCCTGTCGATGTGGGTGCATTTTGTGCCCTAAGGGTCCTGGTCTTCACCCTGCAGTGTTGAGGGCGTAGGAACCTTATGAGGCAGTGCTTCATCTGAGATTGTTACTGGCCCCTCTCAGCACCACTCTCAGGAGAAGATCTTTCCCTCTCACGAGCTCCTGCCATCACAATGCCAGCTCCCATGAATTCCTCATCAGGGCCAAACCACGCCAGGGCCATGCCTTGAATGGAGAGCTAAACAAACTTCTTTTCTGCATGACGTAGCCAGCCTCAGCTATCTCACCATGGTAATGGAAAACGAACTAACACACATTGGTCCAGTGGATTTCTGCAAAGTGCCCCGTCTGCACAGATCCTTGGATCAGGGGTGAGTGAGGTGTGGAACACGGAAAGGCCCTTGCCCTCCACACTGCTCTGACGTGCCACCTGAGATCCCCACAGTGAACGCTGAGCAGGCTCTGCCCCGTACAAAACAAACTTCCAGGAGCAAGGAGCTCAGCAGGTAGGCCTGGAGAAATGGCTCCGAGTTAAACAACATTTGCAGGCATAAGCTTTCAAGGGAATGAATCTTTGCGATCCTGACTTGCCAGCTTGCAGTTTCCTGAATGATTTCTTTTCACAAGCTGGTGATGGGACCTAGGAATTCCATCACTGCTGGCAGATGGAAAGTAAATTTGGCTCCCGGCCTGACTTCGGAGTCTGCCTGGAAAGCTGTGACAGCCAAAATACACTGCCTGGACTTGCACAGCTTGCTTCAAGGCCCTGCTCCTGGACCTCCCCGAGTCCACTCCCCCAGCACACCCCGGGACCACTGCATGTTTGCACTGGGGAGCCAGGCACTCTGTGGAGGTGGAGGAGGCATAGGAGAAACACTGGCTTAAAGAACACACTGAAGAAAAAGGAAAAAGAGCACACTGAAAAAGAGAGGGAAAGAGGAAAAGAAGGAGGGATGGAGAGAGGGAGGTATTATCGTTTATATCTAGACCTCCCTGCAAGGCTTCACCCCCCCATAGGTAGGGCTTTGGGAGGTGACTGGACCGTGGGCTGTGATGCTTAGTGGCAGATCAGTCCGCTGATGAGTTTATAGCTAAATAAGAAGTGGAGAGGTGAAACTGAGCTGAAGGAGGTGGGTCAGTGGGGGGGTGGCCTGGAAGTCTATGTGCCTCTTCCTCCCTCCATGATCTCTGCTTCCTGTTACCATGCTAGGGACTGTTTCTCCTCTGCCAAGCTTTCTGCCATGCTGCCCTGCCTTGGGGAGAGCCAGCTCTGGACTGAAATCTCTACAAACTGAGCCAAAAAACCTCTCATCCTTTAAGTTGTGAGTGTCTTTTATACTGCGAAGAGCGAGGTGGGTGGAAAGGAGGGAGGGACGAAAGAAAGGGGAGCTGGTAAGGTGAACAGGTAGAGTGGGCAATACCTTCTACTCAATGCCTAGGTTAAGTATTCTCTCATACTCAAGGCCACTTCTGGGCTGTGACTAGGGACAAATCCTGAGAGCGCGACAGAGGTGCAGAGGACCTGAGCGGCACAGCCAGAGGTGCAGATCTCCCCATCAGGAAGAAGGCAGCAGAATGGAGGGACTTTCCCCACCCTGCAGCAAGCCAAAACAGAGAAGAGGCCCAGCAAGAGCAAGCAGAGTACAGAGGTCCTGGGTTAGCAAAAGCCATCACATTCCTGCCGTGGTCTGCACCAGTGAGAAACGCCCAGGCACGAGCTCAGGAGAGCAAGGACCTGTCCCTCCCGTCTGTCTCAACAGCAGCGGCTCCAGACCCACAGCAGAGGAGGCGCACGCTACAGACGCCAGACAATGTCTGGCTCAGGGCTCAAAACCTGCTGCCCCCGACCTGGCAGGGATCCGAGAGGGCTCAAGCCGTTCTGGAGAGGAGGGATCTAATACCGAAGAGACTCCAGGCTTGGCAGATAAACAGCAGAGAAGGACACTGACAAAGGACAACAAGCCACTCCAGGCCACGGGCACAGCCCTTTCTAGGACTGCTGGTGGCAGCCCCCAGTGCCCCTCTTTCCCACCCCAGATGTCTGGTCTCCTTACCGAGGGCCCAGCAGTAACCTCTGGGCACCAGGCCCCCCGCTCATCGACACAAGGTTTTCTTTCATATTGAAAGCCTGGAAATATCAAACTTACATAGATACAATCTCTACTCTCCTTCTGACCTCGAAGGTAAATAGATTCTGATTTTAAACTCTGGAACACAGGCAGGAGAAGACACGCTCAGCACACAAGGGATTGCCCTGTGGCCCCCAACCAGGCTGTGCAGTGGGCATTCAAATTCAAGGTCCTTCCTGCGCCCCGGCCTGACAGAATCGAGTGAAGGTCCTATACATCTCAGAGAGCCCAAAATCAATATTTGATGTGAACCTCTGGATGCTTTTCAGAAAACTAAATGGTTAGAAAGAAGTAAAAAGCATCAAAAGTAATGGTCTGCTGTGTTTCCTCCACTTAAGACGATATCCTCACATAATTCTGTATCTAATACTTCGTGCTACTTTAATTATGACCAACTGAAGCTTTCAAAATGAATACAAATCAACAATTTCTCTAGAGGAGGTTTTAAAACAGAGAAAACTGTTTCATGTTCTTACTCTTTCTGTTCGGAAACTAAACATCCGTCCTGGTAACGAGATTTCTATAATCATATACCCAGTCAGGCTGTTTAACAGAATGCCTAACTACTTACCTTGGAAATCTGGAGAACATTAGTCCACTGGGCATGAAAGAAAACAAAACTAAACCAGAAATCAGAAACTATCTGAGTAGCATGTTATTCACCAATTGAAACCACATACAGGAGATCAAAGATAGAAATGCCATCCATAGAAGGAGCTCTCGGCACAATCTCATAAATAGCTCCTCACTGCTCACCACAGATGAGTAATAATTCAGGACTTGTAATAGAAAAACATCGTTTTATTAATGTTACTTTTAATCTGCTTCAGAGTTGGGCTGTCTGTTTGGAGGTGGAAAATTCAGAACGAGCCTGTCAAAAATTACACTGGTAAAGGATAAATAAACTACTGCACCAAGATCTAAAACTCTGCCGATCTCAATGTTTCCTCACAAACACAGGGACTGAAGAAACACAATGCTGGGAAACACTGGCGTGAAATATCTCAGGCTGGATAAAAAGACTTTTTTACCAATGCAGAGATGCACATGAGCTCTGTAGGCCAGTTGGCCGTGGCTGGACCCTGAGAGCCGTGCGGGGACTATCTGGGGCACCAGGACTCGTGCCAAGGCCAACACTCCCATGGAAAGCACCATGTGGGAACCAACTGGTATTGGGAAAGCGGGGTGCCCACGAGGGAGCTGCGCAAGGCCCGTAGCAGGAGACACGAGGGTTCGACAGCACGAAACAGATGGAAGTCGCAGTAAACAAGAGGGGAAAGCTAAAGAAACTCACTTCCGCCCTGAGACAACAGCATGAGGAAATTACAGGCAATTCCGATGTAGCTCTACCCAGAATTTATTTTCAGCTTCGCACTGAAACTGCAAAACGTGCCAAAGCAGCAAAGAAAAAGCTAGAAGAGATCCTCCAGCTCTTCCTTCCGTGGCTAAGGGTAAAAGCATCCTCATCGTTAGTGCTGGGGCTCAGGGCTCCTGCTAGCATGCTTTCCACGCCTGGGCCCTGCTGTTTACAGTTAGTCCTGGCACCTGGGGCCGCAGGGCCGCAGAAGTGGGCCCTATGCGCGTGACCTCATCCCAGGCGGACAGCCAGGCCAGGTGGCAGAACTGCCCCAAGGTTTCAGGCCTTGCCACTGTGAGATGGGAATTCTGTGAGGTCCACGACATCCCCGAGTTGTGCTTCTAAAACCACAGAGCGGCAGGGAAGAGGGCCACTCTGTTCTCAGCCTGGACATGGGGAGGACAAGCGGAGAGGCTCGGCTGGCGGCCAGCGTGACAGGCTTAATGCACTCGCATCCAGCAACCGTCTGGGCCTGTCCGCTTGTTTTCAAAAGAGAAATCACAGCCCCGCACTGCGGCACTTTCCAGGAAGGAAATGCCCCGGCCCTGAAGAAGGCTGCTTTCCTCCCCTCGGTGCCCAGCAGTCTCTGCCCATCGAGAACACCACAGAAACACAGGACAAGCCCGTCGGTAACTGCAGCAGGGCGGTGCTAAACTGCTGGTGGTTTAATTTACTCCAACCTTACAGATACGTCCCAGATTGTCTTTTTCAGCAATTTTATTGAGGTGTATGTTACATACCACAGAATGGACTCATTGAAGTGTACAATTCAGTGATCTGTCGTAAATTTACAGAGCGGTCCACTCGCTCCACCGCCTAACTGCAGACACTTCCTCACCAGAAGAGGCTGCCTTCCGGTCTGGGCCACCCAAGCCCCAGGCAGCCTCCGGCCGCTGTCCATCCTAACAGGCTCGACTTTTCTGGGCTTTCTAGACACCGACGCGCAGCACAGATACCCTGTGCGATCTGCTTCTTCCACTTGGCATCACGTTTTGCAGTTGGCACACACTTCACCATGTCCCTGGAGTGCACTCACGCTCCTGCCCCACAGACACGCCACGTGTCGTTTATCTGTTCACCTGTTCCAGCCTATTTACCTGTCACCTCCACCAAGGGACAAGGCTAATTGGCCTGATTAATAAAATAAGAATGCCTGTCATATTGCTAAGATATACTAGAACATCTAAAATATTCAATGTGGGAATATGTAATAAGGAGACACTTTGTTCCCTGCAATTTCTGTGTGTGGAGTCAGGGGTTAAATAAGTAAACAGCATCTCTGGTTTTCCATTTTTGTATGGTTTAAGACATACAAAGTCTTTTTTTTTTATTTTTTTTTGCGAAATCCCGTCAAGCAGAGTCATCAAATCACTGAGCAAAGCAACTCCTTACTGAGAAAAGTTTACATCAGAACAGAAGACACTGCAGGGTCCCCTCCCCCAACTTTCACAAGCACTTCTGTTTTGAGACCACTCATAAATCAGTCTGGAGGCACCTGAAACACTTTCCCCCATATAAGGATTGTAAATCGTGCGCAGCACAGTTAGCTGCGAAGTCTCATGTAAGCCAACACCCCTGCGCCGGTCCGCTGCAGTGGACACCGCGTGTGGGAATAGAAAGAGGATTTATTCTTCGGCCGCTGGTTCAATGTAACTTGAGGGGCGCCCGTGCGCCAGGCACTGGCTTCGGCGTTTCTGGTGACACGACTGAACAACACGCTGGTGAGAGACGGTAAAAAATAAATACAACACGTGGGCTGCTGCGACAGCCAACGAGGAGACAGGAGCAGGCTGGGGAAGGAGCACTGTCTTGGCTCATGCTCTGTGGAGATGGCTTCCCGAAGTGAGGACACCGGCTGCCAGACCGGGTGGCAGCGAGCCTCACAGCACAGTGGGGGGGAAGCCTCCCAAGCAGGATGAGAGGAGGGAGCAAGGCCAGGGGGCAGAGAGGGCCGAAGGGCTGGAGGAGGAGGAGGGACCCGGGGGCCCTGTTCACAGTCACCCCGCCCCCAGCTTCCGGGCCACACCCTCCCTTGGGACCACAGGCAGGGACTCCCACCCCCTGCGGATTCCAGGCCCACAGCCCCATCCTCGAGGTAAGCGGCGCCTTGCAGCACACTAGGGGCACATGCTGGGCGGGAGCCGGTCCTCCTGGGTGGCTCCATCGCTGCGCCCAAATCCACAAACCACGCCCCATGTCCGTGCTCCACTCCGCAGCCTCCTTCTGGCAGCACGTCCACGATGTCCCTCCTGGCCCTGCCTGGCGACACCTGGCCACGCCCACGAGGACGCACACGGCTCCCAGCTGCAGGCTCAAGGCTATCGGAGCCATGCGCCGATGCAGACGTGGGTTCTGCTCCACCACTTTGGCCCTTCCCTGCAAGGTCCTCAGTTTCCTCGACTCCTGAGCCACGAGGACAGGCTGCCGCCGTCACCCTCTCCCGGCCGTCAGTCTCCCACTGTGACTCTAGGAACTGACCTCTTTCCGGGGTGACAGGCGAGCCCCTGCTGCAGGTCCCCTGTTCGCAGCGAACCTGATTCAAGGCGGCCTCCTGCACTGCCCTGTTCATCCAGGAAGAATCCCCACCACAGCCCTGGCCCTTGGCATCTCCCCATGTCTCCTAGAGCTCGGACTTTCAGGCGTCAGGCGTACGGTTGGAACGCGCAAGGCTTCAGATGCCATTCAGAGGCAAATCCCTAGGGCTCTTGCTCCTCTGCCAATCAGCATGAACGAGGGGAGATGAGCATCCAAAAGAGAATTTTTTTTCCTTTGTGCCACTAGTTACAATATGTCCTTTGTTTTATAATCTGTAAAGTTTTGTGGCAATTCTAAATCTTCATCCTATAAAAGGAATCGCAAAAGCCAGTTGCATTTCTAAAATCCACTTGGTTACAAGATGCTTGACCGTAAACGTCCCTGGTCTCTTAAATGATCACTTCCTACACTTCCTGCCTTAAAGTGGAAAAGCCAGAGGCAGCTTTGGGCCTTGGCTGATGGCTGTTTTATGTTACTGGGAATCAAACTCAGAGCCTTGCACTGAGCTGTAGCTCTGTCCCTTTTCTTATGTGTTATTCTGAGATAATGTCTCACTATGTCACTAAATTGTCTAGGCTGGACTTGAATTTATGACGCTCCTGTCTCAGCCTTCTGAGAGTACTGGTATTACAGATGTGCGTCCCCATGCCTGGCTTGTTAGGGTTTTTTTTGTTTTGGTTTTTTTTTTTCCAGAAAGCAAAGTTCTTTGTGTAGAGTTTTATTCAGAGTCAGCTTGTGAGCAATACACCCCTCCTGCAGTTCTGAAGAATGAACGTTCTAGCCAAGCATTAGCCATTTATGATTCTGCAGACACACTGTGAGAGACCATTTACTGTTATCAATTTTTGCTCTCCTTTCTGTGAGTATAACATGTATTACTGCCAAACGCTGGGTGAATTCGAACTGATCCAAAGGAGCTCTATTTCCTGTGAACAAGCTGTCCTTGTACAATACTGTCACTTGCCTGTACCTTCTTTATCTCACATCTCAGCAAATACAGTATTATTTCTCCAATAGAGCCGGCTCTGGATAACATCATTCTCCTGGCTATTTATCATTCAATCTGTAATTGAATTACCTATTGCAGTAATGGGATTTACTCCCAAATGTACATAAAAATGCAACATAAACAAAGATTGTTGCAGCGTCTGGTCCCTCATTATGCTGCAGGAAGTGTAGCTCAGCCCACTCTACAGAGACGACGGTGACAAATAATGACAGACAGGAAGACAAATGATCCCTGGGTTCATGACTAAATATTTTAAAAATTCATACTCTTAAAAAAAAGATCCTTTCTCAAAACAGTTTCTTTTTTCAATATTAATCAGAAAGGCAATTCTAGTCCATGTGGAGAAAGTAAAACTGCAACAATTCGAATCTTCCACATAGAGCTGTAAGTACATCGGCAACACATTTCACAACTCGGAGAAAGAAATAAAATATGCTCGTCTTTGCTCTTGTCAAATAACTATTTAATACTGGATTGAAAAGAAGAAAAAGAGAGATGAGGCAATTCCTTTGAGGAAATATGGTCTTCTGTGCCCACCGTCTTAGTCATCCTCCTTTAAATGTCATGCCCCAGGTGAAATCTAACTGTTCTTTGAAGTTGCCAGAATTGAAAATACCCTGTGAAATAGGCAGCCAGGTTTCCTGGGTGCTGGAACCCTTCAGTAGGCAAACACTGTGTCGATGCACATATGCTAAATAAATTACTCACTATCCATCTCTTCTCTTGAATCAAGTTCCTCTCTTTCTTTGTTCTGTTTGGTTTAAACTTACTTAATGAAACAAATTTTGAGGAGATTCGCTGTAAGGTAGATCCTAACCTGCTTTAATCTTCCTCTTCCTTCCTTGCTTTCAGAAATGGATTTTGTGCATCTGGTTAACCAGACACTAGAGAAAGCTCATTATGCTGCAGAAAGTGTAGGCCAATGAGATGAGTAATACAGAAAGCGTACGATGGCTACTTTTCAAACTGCTTTCCCAAGAGCTGGCTGTCACCTGTTGAGCTGTTCTGTGCTGTTACCATCCAGACTGCCTGCCTTATCCAGGGCACAGGATTCCTGCAGGGCAGAGCAGTGGTAAAATCCAGTTTTTTCAACCAGAGTCCTGTTCTGCATGTAGAAAAGCTGCTGAGCACATACGTGAAAATAATCGTTTTTGTCAAAAACATTACTGAAAATGGCATAAACAACTTGTAGTGCTTATGTGCACTCAATTCTGGAGCCAGGAAACATAGTTAATTTTTTTTTTTTTTTTTGGTGGTAACAGGGATCAAACTGGGACCCTTGTGCTTCCAAGGTAGGTGTGGTACCACTTGAGCTAAATCCCTGGCCATAATTTTATAAAAATTTGCAAGTAGACACAGGTGAATAGAACTGTAAAAGTTCCCTACAAGACACTTTACATTTTGTTGCAAATAATTTTGTTAGGCACCATAATTTACCTTTTAAACGTTATTGAATGCTAACATGAAAACTCTTCACCTTAGTATTATAATTATATCCTAAGCAATTTATCTCGGTAACTATAGCAACAATTGCAGAACCATTTTAAATACAAATTTGGTATAATTTTAGGATCAAAAATTATAGAGACTTTAACGTAGGCTGTAGGGATGCTTTTCTCAAGTAGTTGTACGAACAGTACTATAATGAGATTATTTGACTGGGATTTATTAAGAATTATTAATTGGGGCCGGAGATTTAGCTCAGTGGTTTCCAGTGCCTGCCTCACAAGTGCAAACTCCTGAGTTTGATCCCTGGGCGTGGTGACTCACGCCCACCAGCAATCAATACCACATACCACAGTGCAGGGCGTGGTGGCTCATGCCTGTAATCCCAGCACTCGGGAGGCAGAGACAGGAGGATTGCTGAGTTTGGGGCTTGCCTGAACTACAAAGCAAGACCCTGTCTCAAAACAAAAAAAAAATTATTAATTTGTTCTACCCCCTCACTACATGATTTATAAGCCAAACCTCTGCCTCAGAATTGGTTTCTGGTTGAGGGCCTAGAGCTCATGAGCACTTGTTTATAATGGAAGGTCGACACACGGGGCTGGACATCAGCAGACTTCTGCTTTCTCTCCCACCTCTTCCTGTATCCGAGGCAGGGCTCAACAGCAGTATCTTTAGAACCTCCCCAAGAGGCAATCTGGCATCATTAAAAAAATCGAATTAATTAAAACTATGTAATGCCTCTGAGAAGCGGCTCTTTCCCCTGTCAGGAGTAGCCGTCCTGGTTCCCAAGGAGACCACAGGGTCTGCCGGCAAGACATTAAGGCAAATCCGAAGAAAACCAGCAAACCTACTACGACAGTGCTCCACAAGATCCATGACCCCCTAAACCTGCAGAAGAGTTCCAGACCATCCTCACGCTCGTCTTCATCTCCTTGGCAGTGAGTTTCAAGAGCCTTTAGTGGCACCATGTTTCATTCTCTCAAGACACAGCAAAGAAATCATTAGAAAGGGAAACAGCAGGGAAGAACATCAGTTTATTTTTACCCAACCCTGAACATCTCATAAACTTCCTTTGGACAGGGACAAGCTTCCCACCCAGGAGACCAAAGTCTCAGCTCACAGCGGGGATCTTGCAGCTGTTTGCCATTAGAACCACCAAATAAGCTAGTGCGATTCATAAAAGGCATAAACGATTAGCACCATCCAACTTCTCCCTCTTAAGAAAAGTACGTGCTGGCCAAGAGCTTCTCAAGTGCAGGCGTTGGTTGACTCTTCAGTTCCTGGGCAGGCAGGGTAACTGCGAGCAGCACCGGCCAGGGGCTGTGTATTCCAAGTTTTTTCAAGAAACAAGCATCCAGGGAAAGAAGTGGACCAACCCCACTGAGGACCGTGTCTCCGTGGGAGATAAAGCTTCAAACAGGCTGTGTTTGCTGGGTCCACGGTCCTTCTGGAGTAGATACGGGCAGGGATAACAGAAAGGACGTCACAGGTAACCAAAGCACAAGCTCCTTGAAGCCAAAATGGGAAAACATCCCAGAAGAGTCCAGGAACAACCCCACCCCTTAAATAAGGAAAGCGGCATTCATTAGCAGTCAGCTGAATCCTAATTATATAAAAAAATATTTCTTACTAAAGATTTTCTATGGTTTTGTCTTTCTGTCCCTTCGTGAAAGAGTAACTGTCATTCATAGCGAACACTTCTGCTGTTCCAAATTCGGCCCTTAAGAAGAGCACTTCCCACAATAGTTTTTCTTAAAAATAAGCAGCAACAATCATTTGTAAATCCGTGGTGTTTTTCTAACATATTCCTAAGGAACCGAACTTCGTGTCTGCATTAAACATAACTATTTTTACTCACTGTCTATTTTTGCTGGATAAATACAATAATCACAGGGAGAAGAAGTGCAGACAGGAAGTTTTCAGGACACATTTGTCTCTGAAGAGTAAATTTATAGTTAAAAGACTTGAGTCCGTCTTTTCTGCCCCTTCCTCTTCCAGCAAGGCCGAGGTCTCCACTATGCACACATCGCCGCCCCGAAACCACCAACACACAGGCACACACGCACACGCACACGCACACACACACACACACACACACACACAGGAAATTACTGCAAGGTCTGCCGCGCACCCGCACCCAAGCCCTAGGACAGAGACCCTCCGCCGAGCAGCTCTCCGCCTCTCCGCGCGCTCGGTCTCAGCGCCCCCTGCCGGGCGTCCCCGGGGCGCCTCGGGCGCAGGAAAGTTAAATACCAACTCCCGGCAGCCGTACCCAGGTACAAAGCGAGGTGAACGCGGTTCCCGCCAAACCCCGGGGAACCCGGAGACTCGGGTTCCGACACCGTAGGTCCCATTGCGCGCCGCGGGGCGCGACCCCGGGAACGGCTCCTGCACCACGGTGCGCCCGCAAATCTTGGAAGAAACCGTTCCCTGCGGGGCCCGGATCTGTCTCCGACTCCGAAATCCTTAAAACCGGGGATGTGAGATCCGTGGAGCGGCGCGGTGAGGCCAGCTAAAGGCGCCTCCCGGGCTCCGCGTCCCCGCTTGGGTCTCCCCCATTAAGCAAAGCGCTCGGCGAGTTGCGCCCAACTCCCGGAGCCTCACGCTCTCTCGCGGCAAGGCCCTGTCACGAGCCAGACACACCGACCCAGACCGGCTCCTACCCGGGACTG
Organism: Thryonomys swinderianus; assembly: GCA_004025085.1. Classification (NCBI taxonomy): domain Eukaryota; kingdom Metazoa; phylum Chordata; class Mammalia; order Rodentia; family Thryonomyidae; genus Thryonomys; species Thryonomys swinderianus. Next base: position 36,136 of record PVIC010006284.1, read on the forward strand.
CGCAGCCCGGCCGCCGGCCCCAGCTCCCGGGTGCCGGTTGCAAAAGGGCCGCGCGCCGACCTTTCCGCGCACCTCTCGCCGGCATCGGGCAGGGGCCGGTGTCGCCCGTGCCGCCAGGCCCCGGGCTCTGGGCTCTTACCTCTGCACGCTCAGCCCTCGACGAAGGCGGGGACGCAAACTTCCAGCCGTGCACAGGCAGCCCGACCGCGGGCGCCCACACACTGAGGGGGTCCCAATCCGTGCGCGCAGCCAGCGGGCTGTCTCCGCCCAGGTGCGCGCACAGCGACCTCCCCGACATCCACACCGCCCGCCCACCGCCCGCGCCGCCCCGGGTCCCGGCTCCCGCCACCGCCACGCGGGGACGGGCGCCGCTCGCTCACCAGGTGTGGAGCGCGCTCCTCGTGCCGGGCATCCAGCGCGCGGCGGCCCAGAGAGTCCTCTTCAGGCCCGCGCGGGGAAAGTCGAGGCAGCCCCACCGCTGCTCCTGGCCGCTTTCCCAGGGCCTCCCCCACGGCCGCGCTCCGGGTGGGGACCCGTTCGAGTCCCCAGACGCACGGCGGTTGGAGAGGCTCCCACCCAGTGAGAGCGAGGGAGGAGATAGCAAAGTTGGGTACCCCGGCCAGAGCTGCGGGGGGCGCCCCGGGAGGGACAGGGAAGGGGGCGCCCACGGGCCGAGGCTGCGGTCGGCCGGGGCTGCGGAGCCCACACGCGGCGGGAGGGCAGCACGCGAGCGGGCGAGAGGAGCAGCCGCCGGCGGCGCCGCCTTCCCGGCGAGTGCAGCTCGCGGGGCGCGAGGCGCGGGGCGGGGAGCGCGGGCGGGAACTCAGGCGGCATCGCCCCGCCCGTACGGCACGCCCCCGCCACGGCACGCCCCTCCGCCCCCCGCGGGTGAAACCCGAGCACGCGCCCCTCCCCGCCCCGCCCCTTCCCGGGACGAGCCTCCTCAGGGACCGGCCCCTCCCCCCCGCCCCGTGCCTCACGCTGGGCCCCGGAGCGCAGGTCTGCCGGGGCGGGCGCTCTGCGGGCCGCTCCCGCCCGCCGTCCCGCGCTACGTGGCTCCCAGGGGCGGGAAGGGTGCTCTATAAAGGGCCGGAGGCGGCGCCGGCCGGGCCCGAGACGTGGCGCGTCCGCCCGCCGGCCCGGGAGCCAGGTACGTGTGCACCCGCGCCGAGCGCCGCGGGAAGGGCGGCAAAGCGCCGGGCCTGGGCTCCGAGTGGCGCCGGCCGGGGCACCTTTCTACGAGCCCCAGCAGCCAACTCCCCGAGTCTGGAGACCTGGAGGACGGTCCGAGGGTGGGTCCCGACGGGGTCTGAATCGGGGTCGAAACAGATCCGCAGGGCGGGGACCGGTTAGGGGTCCCAGGATAGTCACGCGGAGCATCGGCACAGGCTCCGTGCGGACAGCAGCGAGTCGCCAGGCGCGGGAGCGGACCGTCCGGTGGCGCAGAGGCAGGATCTGGGAATCTCGGCCGGAGGGAGCAAAGTTGACCAGAGAGCTCCCGGAACTCCGGCCGCCTCAGACTTCGAGGCTAGGCTTCCAGGGATAGGGCGCGGCGTGGTAGCCGGGTCAGACTCTTTACGGCCGGGTTCCCGCCTCTGAATGCCCTGCTGACCCTTCCTCTTTGGGTGAGGGCCGGAGGACAGTTTGACTTGGTCGTTTTCCCTCCACTCCAGCCTGAGAGTTGCTTTAAAGCCCCCTTCCGTAATGAAATGCTCTTAACCTGTGACCTAAGGGCGTCCATGTAGCCACACTCGCCGGCTCTCCCCAAGGCTCCTGGGAGCCCGGGCCGAGAGCAAGGAGGGGCCCTGCCCTGCGGGGTCCTCTGGGATTTCCTGTAAGACTTCCGGAGGTGTTGGCGACCCTGGCCTCCTAGGGCCTGCCTGGGCCAAGTGACAGAGCTGCATGCGGGCTTCTGACACTTGAATGGAAGTCTTCACCCTTCTTTCTGTCCTGGGCTGGCACAAAACGCCACTCCCATTCCGGACTCTCCCTCCCTTGTGCCACGCAGCACGGAGGCCTGGACTTCCCCAGAAGAGCGAGGTCTGGAGGTCTGGGCTGCTGGGTGTAGGGAGATGAGACCCCATCAGACGCGAAAAGCCTGTGCAGTGGGACAGACGACAGCCATTAGGACCCAGATGTGCTTAGCTAACTCCCACCCCGGGCCTTTCAGCTATAAAAGGCAGTTAATACTTAAAAAAAAATTTTTTTTAAAACATCTCGGCATGTAGAGTTAAGCACTGGAAAGTAAAACTTCTACACACCATAGTACAGAGGTCTAATAACATGATATTTAAATCCATAAACTAAGTGATTTTGGGTGAATCTGGGAGTGGGGGGATGAAGCCCAGTGGTGCTGTTTACAAGCACCACTGAATCATCATCACTAAGGATATTTGAGTGATAATGAATTATAAATAAATTGCTAATAAGCAGGGAAAGAAGCCAAATTATAATTTAGAGTGCACTTTAGAGTGAAATGGGCCTCTAATGAGGGAATGAGTCTGCCTTTGACCTGGAGAAAGTTTTTAAGTTTTCCGAGCTTCACCCTGAGCTTAAACTCCATCCAGCAGGGATGTTGGCTATGGCACAAACACTGACAGAACAGGTGACATGTAAAATACCTGGGCTGCAACACCTCTAGTCCTCTGTAGCGAAAATTATTTTAAAGTATCCACAGGTATTTTTTGTAAGACTCGTTGTCTTTTTGCTTGGAAAAGGCCTTTCTCACTAAACTCTCGTCACACTGTGAAGTTAAAGGTACTCATTTTTCAACAAAAATGTATTTTAGTTCTCTGCAGAGTAAGAGCATAGCTCTCTTCACCTGCTTCAAGTGAGCCGTGCCCAGAGTGCTGCAGAGTGACCAAGCCAAGGAAACATGGGGTGAAAAGGATGAATTCTGGGGCACTGATTCATGTGACTTGAAAAACGCCATCCATTTCCTGATTCACCCCCAATTTCTGTTCAGAAATAGGCAGCATCGCTCCGGCCTGAACTAATCAGCCCACTTGGTCTTGTGTCTCCCTCTCTCCCTAGCGCTTGAGTTCCAGCCCAGCCGCTTCCCCGTCCGGAGCAGTGTGGACAGCCAGGAGGACCAGAGGGGAGACCGAGGGGCTCCTCTGGGCCGCAAGAGGTTCTCTAGGGAGCCTTGCCACGAGGGGACTCTAAAGTGCAATGGGACTGTGTTAAACGATGAAAACCCGCTGCCTCGACCGCATAGCCTCTTGACATTTGCCTCATACCTGGGTTTTCCCACAGGTGAGCCAGGCCAGCGCTCCAGTCATGCCCTGAGCTTCTCTTGTGGCCCTGGTTTCCTTCTTTTAAACCCGTGACATTTAAGAATTGAAAAAAAGGAGACTTTGTGTGAATTCCCATCCATTTTTTTTTCTTATTGTGATTAAACATTGGGACAAAGAGGTAACGTTTGATATTTCATTGAGTGTCCAGACTGCTTCCTGTTCATATACTCCAAACTCTCCAGAAGACTTGTCATTGTGGCCACAGGTGGTGTTATTCCCCAGAGCTCTGGCAGAGGAAGGGTCCGGACGTGGGGAGATTTCAGGGGACTGTCAACCCTGCTGCGAGTCTCTTGAGCTAGGTTCTCTGACTCCAAATGTTCGCTGCTCTGTAAGGCAGAACCCACATTGGATGGAGTGCACCTGACTAGTTTTATCTTTAAAAGAGCAGCTCAGAGACTTGGATAAAAAGAGAAAGCCGTGGCACATAGGGCGTGATAGAGAGCACTGGTGTCTGTTCATTGCTGCACGACCCGGCCACCCTACGCTCTGCCAGGCTGAGCCCTGAAAACTGCCAGAGTCGCTTTGGGACGGTCTGGCCTCCACCCACCCATGTCCATCCCACGTCCTCCTGCTTCCTGCAGCTCTCGGGATGTGCACGCTCAGGCCAGCTGTTCAGGCAGGACGACCCTCCCTCCCAGCCGCGTCCCAGCTCCGTGGCCGCCCTCCACCCTCGGGGAGAGCAGCTCCTGAGCACCCGCCCAGATAGGCCCGCGGCAAGCAAGAGGAGGTGAGCCTCGACTCCCACAGGGACTTTTTGGAGATTTGGGTGACTTCGAAATCTCAATACAGATTTATTAAAACAGTATTTTACTTCATATATCCAAAGAACCAAAATATTGTAGAACTTGGGGAAGGTTTGGTCCTCTCTTTTTGGTTAGATTTCTAGATGTGTTTTCTACCAACTTAATTTCCTGAAAACAAAATGGGTGCATGGAACAGTCCAAATTGTCTTTGAAAGTATAGTATGAGGAGAAGAAAAAAAATGCTAAGTTTATATGATTTTTGGAAAATCTACAGGAAATGCAGATGGCTTGTGGCACGAAGATAAAGCATCCATATGGTTTCCTGACTTATTTTCTGACATTGAGACTTGGATATATCTTGAGTGTGTATAAGCAAAGAGTGACTGTACTTTTTAAAAAGATAAATTTATTAATCAGTGTCCTCTACATTCCTTTATCTTGGAAAACAGAGGTCTGTGGGGGAAGTTAAGTATCTTTGTAAATACAGTTTCAAAAGTAATGCTCGGGCCGGAGGGTTAGCTCAGAGGTTCCGGCGCCTGCCTCGCAAGCGCAAGGTCCTGAGTTCAATCCCCGGTAACCACATACAATGCTGGGCGTGGTGACTCACGCCCACCAGCAATCAATACCACATACCACAGTGCCGGGCGTGGTGGCTCACACCTGTAATCCAGCACTCGGGAGGCAGAGACAGGAGGACTGCTGAGTTCGAAGCTTGCCTGGGCCACATAGTGAGCTTAGAGCCAGCCTGAACTACAAAGCGAGACCCTGTCTCAAAAAAAAAAAGTAATGTTCATCATGATTAGATTCAGAAGCACAAATCCCTGTGCCTTTCTTTAGTGCATCATTTACCAGGGAATCCAGCTCGCAAGGTCTTTGAGCTCAGTGCAAGAGATCTGTGAAACTCAACTAGTAGGCAAAGTGTCTCACAGTGCATCAGTGGGAAAGAGGACATCGACAATGCTGTCAAGTCCTATTTCGGATCTTCCTTCCCTTTTCCTTTATTACTGCCTTACATCAGCATGTCAGTTGTCTCATCCAGAATACCAACACTGCTCCCAGAATTCCTGTCCCCAGAGATGATTACCCTCCCCCACCGCATGTGGACACAGCATCCTTCATAACTCGACCTGCTCTCCTTTGAATTGCAAAAGTACTTGGCTTTACAACACAGACATTTTCTTGCAGCTCGATGAGGCTACGGAATTTAATTATGACCAGTAAGATGCTGGTTGGTTGGAATTCTGTGAAAAGCTTCAACTACCGGAGCAAAGGGGACAGGGCTTTTTCTGCCCGTCACCTACCCCACATTCTGACTGTAAGATAACCCTGGGCCCAACGTGATCATCAAAAAACAGCCTAAATCCCTGTGACTTGAGGAGCCCAAGTGCAGCCCCAAGTGTGCCCACCAGAGATTTCATGGCAGGAGGGAGAAATTACTTCCCAGCCTGTCATTACCTTTGCTCTGGGTGGTAAGCCCTGTTATATTTGATGCACAATTCTTGACACTCACAATTTAAAGGAGAAGAGGCTCAATTTGGTTCATGGTTTCGGAGGTTAAAACCATGGTCAACTGGCTCCAAGGCAGGGCAGGAGATGCAGCCTCAACATGCAGCCCCAGCCCAGGCCCAGGCGGGTGTCACACCCCATGATCCATCACCCCCAAAAGCCCCATCTCTGAGCCCACGAGGCTTAGGGGAGCCCGTTCCCATCTAAGCCATGACACGAGACATTCCTCCATCTCCACCCTCCATGCTACACCCAGGCAGCCCTCCCTGTCCCACCTCCCTGTGTTGCTTTCCAAACCACAGCTAAGTGTGTTGCACACCACCTGCACGCACGCAGCCGCACACAGGAGTCAAGTGCAGAGAACGGAGGCCTCCCTGGCCCCTCAGGGCTGCAGTCCCCTGGAGGAGGTGGGGCTTGCTGCGGAGCCCACGCGTGTGTGACTGTGAGGTCTGATGGCTTCCTCCTCAGACGAACACTTGAGAGGTACCGAAAAGTCCAGGGATTCAAGAGAGGTGTCCCTGGAAAAGTAGCATATTAACTAAAATTTGAGGGATGGGGAGAGACTAGTGAAAAAGTTGGAGAAATGGGAAGAGAGGAAATACTGGTTAACTTGAATTTTAAGTCAAACACAGTCTTTAAAGTGTCAGCGGTAGTAACAACAATTGCAAAAGAAAGAATACAACAGATGCAAAGTTCATTCCATGGTGATACAAGAAAATACCTTAAATTCAGCAATTTATACACAACAATTGATTTTTTAAAAATCAATTGTTTACAATTTATTACAAGCTGGGAAGTCCTAGGTCAGGGATGGAGAATCTTGTAGACCTTTCAGCGATAACAGCCAGCTGTGGTGTGCATGCTGAATCTTCAGCGCCACTGCTCTGGGTCGAGGCACCACCAGGATTGATGTCTAATGAGAGCCGGGTGTATCCTTCCAAAATGGCTCCCCAGAGACGGGAAGGAGCCCTCAGTGCATTCTCTCTAGCACTTTTGCAAGGTCCCTAATACATCCATACTATCAGAAATCTCAGCCTAATGACCTTCTAAGGCCTCACCTCTTAATACTCATCTACTGAGGATTAAGTGTCAACGCGAGTGTTGGAGGACACACAGACTTTCAAATCATACCACTCGGTTCCATGTACTGAACACTTTCATTCATCCCCAAAGCCCGGAAAATCTTAATTTATTGCACCATAACTTTACAGTCTTAAATCCAAATTCTCATCTCTATTTATATCAGATATGCACAAGACTCAAACTATGACTCATGCAAACTTCCTTCCAGCTACGAGTCTGCAAGATCAAAGAACATGAAATTCCAAAACACAGTGATGGTGGGCCAGAGATTTAGCTCAGTGGTTCCGGCGCCTGCCTTGCAAGCGTAAGGTCCTGAGTTCGATCCAGTAACCACATATAATGCTGGGCGTGGAGACTCACGCCCACCAGCCATCAATACCACATACCACAGTGCCGGGCGTGGTGGCTCATGCCTGTCATCCCAGCCCTCGGGAGGCAGGGACAGGAGGATTGCTGAGTTTGAGGCTTGCCTGGGCTACATAGTGAGCTCAGGGCCAGCCTGAACTACAAAGCGAGACCCTGTCTCAAAAAAAAAAAAAAGACGGCACAGATACAAGGTGTTAAGTCCGTGTCTAGATGTTCCCTGAAAGCCCCATGCAGTCACAGGTGGGGCTTTCTCAGAGGTGGCTGGATTTAGCATATGTGACACTGGACTGATTCATGGTGTAATGTAAGATCACGGGTGCTGGGATTAAGGGTGTGAGTGCTGCCTGCTCTAAGTAGCCTGGTTAAAATATGAGATGGGAGGGGTGTGGTCGTCCCTTGTTGTTACCTTCTGCCAACCACGAACTGTTTCTTCACTTCAGTGTCTGACTACTGTGTCACTCTGCCTCAGGCCCAGTCAATGAAGGACTAAAACCTCTATAAACTGTGAGCTAAGTCCATATTTTCCCCTTTAACTTTGGGTATTGGGTATTTTGTCTCAGCAAAGAGAAAAGTAGCTAAAACAGGATTCGGTGCCAGGGAAATGAAGTCATTGCTTTGACTCTACCTGACTGTGCTGTTCAGAAGCCTTTGGAATGGCTTGTGGGGAAAACGTGAAAAGGTTTGAAGATGCTGGGTGAAAATATAAAGCAGGAAAATCTCAGGCTGCACTTGGTAGGAGGTTCTAGTCAGAGCTCAGAAGACCAGAAGCAGATAGAAATCCTGCTGGTAAAGACCAGGCTCAGCAGGTTCTGCTTGGAAGAAGGACCACACTGGTTCTTGGACTCCAGACAGTACATGTTCTACTTGGGTAGAAAGTTTCTCTGCATTTTTCTTCTGTCCAGAGAATTTTCCTGAGGATAAGACTAAGGTGTGCAAACTAATCTTGCAGAAGAAATTTCAGTGCAGTATAATGTTGAGGTGGTGGCATGGCTACCGTTAAGGGGCTTGTAGCCAGATTTATGTTGCACATCAGCAATAAAGAGCCCAGCAGAATAATTCAAAGTGTTGCGACTTTAATGCCAGACGTGGTGGCTCACGCCTGTAATCCCAGCACTTGGGAGGCAGAGACAGGAGGATTGCTGAATTCGCAGCGGCTTGCCTGGGCACCATAGTGAGCTCAGGGCCAGTCTGAACCACAAAGCGAGACCCTGTCTCCAAAAAGCAAAAAAAAAAAAAAAAGTTGTGACTTTGGTAAGAAAGGAACTCCAGTAAAGTTATGGCCTGCAAAGCTGGAGCAGGGGAGAACTTGGTCCCTGAAAAGACTAGCAAGAAAAAGCCAAGTAGTTCAGAAGAAGAGAACAGAAAAGATGGCTTGGGAGCATCACAAGAAGTAGAAAAATTCCACAAAATTGCAAAAATGAAAAGCTTTGCTTTGAAAAGAGAACCCCAAGGCACCATGTTCCAGAAAGGTAGTGGCATGGGAAGTTGGTCCTCAGGGTTTGGTTCGCAGACACAGGACCCCGACAGAGCCAAGAGAGGAGGAAGCCTGGCTACTGCTCCGGTTGGTGGGAGACCTTGGCGTCATCCATGCAGTGCAGGTTTTAGGTGCACGCAGAATGCAGTAGTGGTGGGATCAGGAACGCTTCTACCCAGATTGCAGAAGGCCTGAGAGGGACGTGTGTGAAACTGAGCGCGAAGAAGCCAGGAACATGAAGCCACAAGAGCTACAACCACTAGCAGTGCCAGAGAGACGGAGCCACCCAAGCTTTCTGGAGTTCACCACTTGGCACAGATTGCTGGGGATACTGGAAGTGGAACTGTGGGACTTAATGTTCCCTCCGCTGGATTCCGGTCTTGCTTTGTGACCACTCTGTTCCACCCCTGTTTGTATCTTTTGAATAGAAATGTCCATCTTGTGCCACTGAATGTTGGAACTGCTTAACTTTCTTTTCATTTGCATTGCGGCTCGCAGTTGAAGAGTCTGCCTTAATCTCAGAGGAGACTTTGGTTTTAGACTTAAACTGTTAGGACACTGGCAACTCTTAGAAGGGGACAAAATGCCTTCTGCATAGAGGGATTAACATGAGTCTTTCGGGGACCAGGGGCAGAATGTTAAGGCTTGTGTTTAAATGTCCCCTGAAAGCCGCCTGTGGTCATAGATGGGGCTTTTTCAGAGGTGGCTGGATCTGGAGTGCGGGATCCTGGGACTGATTCACAGTGTGATGTGAGGCTCAAAGGCCCCACGACTAAGGCTGAGCGCTACCTGCCCTAAGCAGCCCAGATAAAACCTAAGGGACAGAAACACCTGTGGCACCTTGCAGCTTTGCTACCTTCTGCCCTCCCAGCACAAGCCGTTCGTCCACCTGTCTGCTGCGCCGCCCTGTCTTGGAGCCGGGGGTGAAGGAATACAACCTCTACAAGCTGTGAGCTAAAGCAGCTTTTCTCCTTTAACTGTGGCTGTTAGGAATTTTGTCCCAGCAGAAAAGGCAGGTTACTGAGACAGTGTAAATATTCCCATTCGCAAAAGGGCAAATGGGCAAGAAGAAATGGGGAACAGGTCTCAAGTTACTCAAACCTCACAAAAGTGATACCAACTCTAGGATTGAGAATCACCTTCTTTGACTCCACGTCTCTCCTCTGGGCGCAGGGGCTGGGACTGGGTTCCTGAGATTCCTGGCAACAAAATCACAGTAATCCAGCCATTTTCCGAAACCCCACCAGGTCCTCTTGAGGCTGTAGGGAGACATTTAGATAAAACCACAACAAACACTAGGCAAAGAATCAACATTACAAAGGCTGTTTTAAAAAGATTAAATTAATAGAATAGGGCTGGAGATTAAGCTCAGTACTTCCAGTGCCTGCCTAGCATAGTGCGAGGTCCCTGGTTCATCCCCGTAACCACATACAATACCGGGCGTGGTGACTCCCGCCCACCAGCAATCAGTACCACAAACCACACTGCCAGGTGTGGTGCTTCACACCTGTAATCCCAGCACTCCGGAGGCAGAGACGGGAGGATTGCTGAGTTTGAGGCTTGCCTGGGCTACATAGTGAGCTCAGGGCCAGCCTGAACTACAAAGCGAGACCCTGTCTCAAAACAACAACAATAATAGAATAGAAAAATCTTTGGCTATGTATATAAAATTCCTAGAAAAATTATCTTTAAAAAGCTAAAGAAACAATGAAAATCCAAGTAAATATACAATCTAATCATTAAACTGTGTGTGGTGGCTCACACCTGTAATCCCAGCACTGGGGAGGCAGAGGCAGGAGGGTTGCTGAGTTTGAGGTTTGTCTGGGCTACATAGTGAGCTCAGGAGCAGCGTGAACTACAAAGCGAGACCCTGTCTCAAGAAAAAAAAAAAAAAACAACTAATCATTAAATACCAAGTGAAACAGACAAATAGAAATGAGAAATATTCTATTCAAGGTACAATTAATCCTTATTTTATGAAAAATAGAGCAATCTGAGGACTAACTAAATAATACAAAAATGTTTTATCTTTAGAAAATATACTAATATATATCACTTCATCAACAGATTAGAAAAAAAACATATAAGCATTTCAATACTTGCAAAGTATGCTTTGTGAAAACCAAACATTTATTTATCCTTTCTAAAACCTATGACTGACTGGTTAGTGGTTGGGCTATCTACCAAAAAATAAAAAACTTGACCTTTAGAAATGAATGCTTGGCAGCATTCCAAAGCCAGACAAGCACCCTACTTATGCACACTGCTCTTCAATACTAAGAAAAAGATCAAAAAGAGAAATAAAAACTTTAATCACAAGTAAAATGAAACAAGTATCTTCACTAAAACCACTGAAGAAAACCTGTAGATCAACGATATTAGAAGGGAAGGTTCTACAAGTTTCCAAAGATTTTCACGACAAATTTATAAAACTAAATTGAAAGATCCTAAATATGGCCTTAATAAAGTGCTATCCTGTATAGACATAATAGAATGATTGAGTGTATAATATCAGATGCTCTCAAATTCATCCTTTCACATAATGCAGATTCAACCAAAACCTCACCCACCCTTTTTTTTTTTTTTTTTTTGGAGACAGGGTCTCGCTTTGTAGTTCAGGCTGGCTCTGAGCTCACTATGTAGCCCAGGCAAGCCTCGAACTCAGCAATCCTCCTGCCTCTGCCTCCCAAGTGCTGGGATGACAAGCGTGAGCCACCAAGCCCGGCTCACCCACCTTTTAAAAAAGATCCTAAAATTCATAAACAACAGCAAAATTCTATAAATGGTTAAGGAAATTGCTGAACAAATTGGTGCTGTAAGTCACATAGACATTGAGATATCGGGCCAGGGAGAGACAAAGAAAGTAGCACAGGAGAGAGAGAGTCCTTGAAGAAACCCAGGCAGGCATGAAGCCAAGATGGCTCCCTGGAGCGCGGACAGACACGAGACAAGCGACTGGCCACATGTGCAGATGCTGACCTGGACACTGCCCTCGAGCCATGCACAGAAGGAACTTCAAAGGAGATTTAAGCAAAAGTGAGAAAACATTAAAACATTTCGGAAAACATATAAGAATCTATCTGTATGACCTCTGGGTAAGGAAGCCATTCTTAAAATAAGATGCAAAGAGCAACCATAAAGAAAAAAATAATCAATACAGCAAACCACATTAAAGTTTAGAACGTCCATGTAACAATATATAACTTAAAAGCAAGCTACAGCCCAGGGGAACTTTCAGTGCATACAAATAACAAAAGATGGTAGGCAGAATATATTCTCACACTCCTTCTAAAATAACAGAAAAATGTGCAAATGTAACAAGTACCTCCAACAGCCCCTAAATGTAAATATTATGCAATCTTCCCAGGAATCATGGAAATCGAAGTAAAACAAGAAGATGTCGTTTCTTATCAATCAGGTTGGCAATAGTTGCAAAAGCTGATAGTTCCAACTGTTATTACACGTTGGCAAGGGGGATTTGAGATATTTTTAGGAAATGTTGTGGTCTCAAGTAGATGCAAACTGATAATCATTTTAACTACTTTTACAATGTCAAAAATGTATGCTCTGTATGAAAGTTGCCAAGGGCTAGTTTACCAGGATACTACTATTGTAGACAAAATATTGAAACCAAAATATCATATCGATGTAGTTTATGGACACATACACAGTAGGTAAATAGCATGGAAAAGATAAATACTAAAATCAGAGATTTAGTCACTGCGGAGGGAGACAAGGGAGACTGTGTCTAAACCAGGGCCGTGGACTTGTCTGTGCTTCTGCTTTTCCATTAAAATGAGAAGATACAAAGCAAATGTTAAAAAATATTAAGATCAACCAACACTGGTTTGGTGGGCGTTCATTAGATTACTATCCTTTTCTGTATGCTCAAAAGATTTCATAACTCAATAAAGAAGGTTAAGATGAAATAAGGAAGTGCAGACGGTTGGCAAAGAAAGCTCATTAGGGCGGTTTTGTTCTGAACAGACAAAAGAAACTGGTAGCAGATTCAGGGATGTGCAGAGGGCTGTTTGTTAAAGTGGGTCATTCGAAGCGTGGTGCACATCAGTGGACGTTCTTCCGTGGAGAGGGTGGAACAGTCTCTGTAGGAGATGAGCAGGAGAATCCCAGGAGCAAAGGCCCTGGGGAGAGAAGGGACAGTGGGATTTGCGTTTTGCAGAGCCCTCGTGGACTGTCATAGGAGCAAAGACGGAGAGACCAGAGGCAGGCAGGAAGGGATGGCGCGCAAGGCTAGGCCGCTGTAAGGGACAGGAGAGGCGATGACTGTTAGCGAGAGGAGAAAAGAGCAAGTCGTCATCTTGGAAATCCGGAATAAACTGAGTGGAGGGTGGACCTGGGGGCCTGGGGAGGCCCGAGGCCATCATCCCGGGTGACTCCCTCCTGGTTCTCCTGACTCAGGAGGACACAGGCCCAAAGCTGACAAGGCTGACAGCGGTCTGGAAGATGAGTCAGGGCCAGGAGTCCTTGCAGTGAGAGCCTGACAGATCCAGCCCCCTCTGGGAGCGCGGGGCTCTGCAGGCGAAGTTACTGTTTGTTGACAGTAAGGACCAAGGGTGTCAGAGTACAAGGCCTGGCTCCTAGATGTGTGAGGCACAGCTCAGCGCTGACATCTCAGAGAGCCTTCAGTCAGGAGCAGCGTGATACCGGAAGGTCACCAGCCGGGTGAACCCAGCAGATTTGTAAGTGTGGACACGTGGTTCGGAGAGAAGAGTCTCTGCGGAGCGAATCATAAAGCAACCACTCAGGAGCTCAGGAGTCCTCTGTAGGCTGACCCGAGCTGCCCGTACAAGTTTTAACACAGTAAACTTTAACAAGCGACAATGGGATTTACTGTCCGTCTCCTGGACTGCCTTGAGCAGAGGGTGATAAGGTTACTCTGCAAACACAAACCACAGCTGACCTTTTGCCTACAGAATCAGTCCCTCCCGCCGGCCCCGCCTGCAGGTCCCAAAGGAGGCCGTCAGGAAGCGCCAGCCTCACACTCTCAGAACTAAATCTCACCTGTCTTTAAAGCATGGATCTTTATATTAAGCCCGAGAGATACATTTTTCTGTTCAGAATCTTACATAATTACAGAGGGGTTTTTGTAAACTATGAATGCTTCTCTAATACGGCATGTCCCACAGCAGCCAGACACCGCAAAGTCATCTCAAAACCGAGCACAAGGGACATCTTCTTATAGAAACTTCACGAACAACACAGGTGTGCTGTACAATAAAAAGCCTCCCTTGTATGTCTGAGATTTGTCATAGGGTCCATTTCATTTTCCCACGCTTTACTTTAGTTAATTAAAAATTAGAAAAAATATCTCAAGCCACCTTCACAGTACAATATCATCTTGCTGCTTCCCAGGGCATACTAGAGTGGAGTTGTAAATTGGGTCTCACTAAGTCACAAAGTTGCCCAGGCTGGGCTCAGACTTCAGTCCTCCTGCCTCAGCTTCCCAGACTGCCGGGATCACAGGTGCTCACCACCACTTTCTTTTAGTTTAAAATGATTCTTAATGGGGCCGGAGGGTTAGCTCAGTGGTTCTGGCGCCTGCCTCGCAAGCGCAAGGACCTGAGTTCGATCCCCGGTTACCACATATAATGCTGGGCGTGGTGGCTCACGCCTGTAATCCCAGCACTCGGGAGGCAGAGACAGGAGGATTGCTGAGTTCACGGCGGCTTGCCTGGGCACCACAGTGAGCTCAGGGCCAGCCTGAACTACAAAGCGAGACCCTGTCTCCAAAAAGCAAAAAAAAAAAGATTCTTAATGTTTGCTCAGCCCACTTATAGATTCACTTAGTTGGCAACTGTCATTGATTTATTTCTAAAACATATTTAATCAGTAAAATCCTCTGCAAAAATCCATTGCCAAAGTTATTGTGTTTAGGGACTACCTACGTGATGGGGTCTCTATGTTTCTGTCACACGCACACACACTTCCACTGTACCACACCCAGCTCTCCCTGGCTCCCGGCGAAGGGCCCTCTGCGAGCTCTGACTGAGCTCACACCCCACGGAGCAGCCCCAACCCTCTGGCACGTTCACTGCCCGCTCTGCTCCGAAGCTCAGTCAGCACAGACAGGCTGCTCCCCACGCCAGCGTGAGAGCTGCGGAGTATTTCCAGGTCACCCTCACTGCCCCAGGAATTGTGGCCCTTCCACCTTTCCCTGAAAAGACTTCAAGATCTTGGGGCAAAAAGGAAGACAAGGCTGAGTGGTACTTATTCCTAGAAGATGTGCCACACCTGCCCGCCTCTGCCATGTTGGACATGGCATCCAGACCACCTCCTGTCTCGGTCTCGAGAGCCTCACAGGCACGCGGGGTTGAAGTCACCCGCAAAGTGACAAAGACTGGAGTCCTGGGGCGACCCCCAGTGGAGGGTCTTGAAATGCATCCTCGGTATAACGACAGCTAACGTGGGTAGTTTTTTCTGCTGCCAGGCTCTTGGCCAAAAGATCTGAAATATTAACCTCTTGGCCTCTCACTACCTATGCTAGGGACTGTTGCTGTCATCCTTTGTGAAAGGGACCCGAGGCTCAGCGAGGCTGTCACTCCATAACTAGACGCCAGGAGCCGTGCCCAGTAACCCTGCTGACCTCAAAGCCTGGCTCTTCACTCTTCTGTGTGTGAGGTCAGAGTTGACCAACTCTTCCTGTAAAGGAGCAGAAGGAAAATATTTTAGGCTCTGTGAATAAGATGTTTTCTCTTGTGGCTCCTGAAAATATATCTATGAATTGTGTTCACAACAGCTGACGTACACAGGGCCAGTTTGGGTTCCAAGTCATCACGTATGTGTTGTGGCCCTGAACCTACGGACTCAAACTTGAAAATGGTTTCACCTCCCTTTTGGGTGGAGCCCAGAACTTTCTCCCTCAGCCAACTTGGAGGCCATGCTGATGTTGGGGATCCTGAAGACCGCTGTCTGAAGGATGCAGAGAAAAAGCTTGCGTTCTGTCTTCTGTATTCGTGTGACATGCTGCCAACCGCATGCCGGCAATCTTTATCCTGCCACGGTGGACAGTGGCTTTCAGAATGTTGGCTCTAAGGGCAGACGCACTGTTTGGTCTTTTAGGTTTTCCCAGTACTTGGAATAGTGACTTCCATGTACTAGGTGCACAAAAGAAGGTTTGCTTATTGGCTGAAAAATAAATAAGTGGCTTTACTACACAGTTAGATTGCTTTTGCAAATGGGACAGAAGTACTAAGGACCAGGTGAGCTGCTCTGTTGCACAGTGATAGCAGCTAGTTTGTATTATACAGAAACTTTTTTTTTTTTGAGACAGGGTCTCACTTTGTAGTTCAGGCTGGCTCTGAACTCACAGTGGAGCCCAGGCAAGCCTGGAACTCAGCAATCATCCTGTCTCTGCCTCCCGAGTGCTGGGATGACAGGCGTGAGCCACCGCGCCCGGGACTGTGGTATGTGGTATTGATGGCTGGTGGGCGTGAGTAGCCACGCCCAGCATTGTATGTGGTTACCGGGGATCGAACTCAGGACCTTGCACTTGCGAGGCAGGCGCCGGAACCACTGAGCTAATCCTCCGGCCCTATACAGTAACTTTTTTTGTCCCAGTTCACACAGTTAAAGAAAAATCTTCACTGTAAGAGTCTCAGTTTTGTTCCAGTCACATTCAATGTGACCTGACCCAAGTTACAGTTCTACAAGAAGCCCGCATCCGCCCAGACATTGTTGCTTAGAGACAAGAGCCGTGGGCTGTTGCTACAGGGTTTGGCAGAAGCACTGTCCGCGCAGACAAAAGCGGACCTCACAGGGCAAGACAGGCGCCAGGCGGAGGGGATGCCCCTGGAGATGCCGCCACAGAGCGCACCTGCCGGGTCCCCTTCTGACTCAGGCGGGGAAGAAGCGGGTCCCAGCGGGGGCACTGCCACCCAGCGCAGAGCTGTGGCTGAACTAGGTGGGCCCCAAGCACTCGTGAGCCACTTGCCTTAGATAAATGCCTGGGAAAATTAAAATATTCTCCAACTACTTTGGATTAGAAAAAGAAAGTCTTATTTGGTTTCAAAGCAGGACTCTCCTTTTTTCTTGATTCTGAGAAACAGTAAACCCAGCAGTAGAGCGAAAAGACTGCTCGGCACCTTCCGCACACCCAGGCTTTCTCGCATCCGAGTGTTAATTTGAACTGACAAAACACTTCCAGCGCTTTCGTTTTATTTCATAACGAAAAAGCAAACTTAACTTCTAAGCGCTTTTATTCCAAGTTTAATGGCTTACATTCTGAGGTCAGTAGGCGGTTGGAGTTGAAGACAAGAATGTGTATTGCAGAGTAAGATACTGCAAAATTGATGTTACTGTGTTAATGTCAAGATAGGACTTGGGAGCCCGAAGGGATTTTCAAGAGCACCGATCCTCAGCCTCGTCATTCAAATGAGGACACTGAGGCGAGGTGAGCGGGTGTTCTGCTCGTGCTCGAGGAACCAGTGGGGGCGGGGCTGCAGTGGCGCGTGGTATCCAGACAGAGAGACAGAGAGAGGGAGGGAGGGAGGGAGGGACGGACACAGGGACACAGGGACACAGGGATGGGGACAGAGAGAGCCGAGCCACACCTCTTGTCTGTGGACTCTAATTCCTCAAGGATCTTGCCGTTGACATCTGTGGCTGGGCTTCACCCGCGTCTCCAAACGCAGCACACCAGGAAATCCCAGCCAGGACGAAGCGGGGATGTCCAGGGGTACAGGCCCTTCCTGGGCAGACGTGGCCTGGATGTCGTGCACGCATTTCCCTAGCCAGACCTCGGTTCTGGGGAGCGATGCCCCTAGAAACACAGCAGGCGGCAGCGGATGCTATGACAGAAACAGCGCTTTGGGGCCAGCTAAGGACTGGGCCCCAGGCGTGCAGTGAGCTCCTCCTGGCCCAGGCTGGCTCTTCTCAGCCTTGAAGCTAGAAACTGAGAGAAAAGTTTCCAGAGTCACAGTCAGTGTAAATTGTGGAGCAGGAATGGAAATGTCAGTTTTTGAAAATATGGAGGCATTGTTGCATTCTGAGCAGTCTGGGAGGCTGAGAAAGGACAGCAAGTTCGAGCCCAGCCTGGGTACCTTAATGATTTAGTGAGACTCTGTTTCAAAATAAAAATAGAGGCAGTAAGAAGGCAGCTCAGTGTAAAAGCTCTGGGTTTAATTCCCAGTTCAGCAGAACAAACAGCTCACTCTCCACTGGAAGACAGAAAAGGGCACATGCTTTTGCCAGGGACTAATCTCTCTGCAGAGCCCGACTGACGGTGGAGTCAGCTCCTCAGTCACTCCCTCTGTTGGCTTCTCTGGCCTCTGCTTTGTCCTCTGGGTGGCCTTCTAGCTCCGCCAGCTCTGAAGCCAACTGGCACTTGCAGCCTCTGGCCCTCACCCCACTGTAGAAATCACCTATCACATTCTCCTGTAGGATTGCCACAGGATTCCTCTGCCAACACAATTTCCTCAAAATCTAAGCAGCCCACTACTGCTGAAACTGAAGTTCAACATCTTAATTTCCTGTCCTCTGTTCCCTGCCAAAAGCCCCCCTGAGTTAATGGTGACTCTCTTGAAAGTGTCCGGAACAAGGGTCTGATGGGAAGAGAGTCCTTCACTCTGATCTCTCCTCATCCGGTGGAAGAATCCTCATTGACACAAACATGAGCCTCATCCGGTCCCCTGCCCTTGCTGTGTCTGCCAAGCCACGTCTTATCATTCTTTCCACTGGGATATGGCTTGGCTTTGTTAAACTTCAAAGTTCCAAGATGGCCATCGTGAGTCCGTTCTTCCCAAGAGAACACAGCTCAGCTGAGTCCGTTTCTTCCCGTTTGTGCTGATGCCAGCTGGTGACCTTTCAGACCTTGACTCCCTTCTGAGGGCTTAGCTCAGAGCACCCCAGGTCATCAGAACACAGCCGGGTTCTTTTCTTCCCATCATCTCCCTAATGTTGGACATGGCACTATTCCACCTTCCCAGGTACTGTTGGATCTTTGCCATTGTACAACAGGGACATCTGACTTCTACTCAATGGAATCTGTGTTTCTGATACTTGTCTTCCAAGTGTTGGTTGTTTTTAAAAAAAAGGTTTCACTGTGATATGTCCATACATTCATGTGATATGCTTCTATCAGTGTTTTGACTAAGCCAGTGACATCAGTCCACCAAGCTGGATTCTAACAAATACAACATAAACATTCTACTTCCAGGTCTCAGATTTGGTTCTGTAGATTCAGCTATGCATGACAACAACCCAAATGTAAATCAGCTAACCAAAAATGGAGTTTACTTATTTTTTCACAGCTAATACTCATGACTGTTCCACAAGTTAATCAGAAACCCAAGTT
>PVIC010006285.1:0-54831 GCA_004025085.1 Thryonomys swinderianus
CTTTTTTTAATAATTGAATTCTTTATTGGTA
This sequence comes from Thryonomys swinderianus, assembly GCA_004025085.1. NCBI lineage: Eukaryota > Metazoa > Chordata > Mammalia > Rodentia > Thryonomyidae > Thryonomys > Thryonomys swinderianus. The sequence goes on from PVIC010006285.1 coordinate 32, forward strand.
CATTTTATATACAACTCACAATTACACTCAACATTGGGGAATTGATACAATATCTGACATGACTTAATTCTCATTTTTACCCATAATCCCTACCTACCTCGCACCCTCCCACCCCCTATATACATTACACATTACAATCTTAAGTAGACTTTCTGACCTCCATATTTTTAATACTGATTATACTTCCATAGCATGAATGTTGTAGATTGTTTAACCCCTGCCCCGTTGCTGGTCAGTGAGGTCACGAGACAGGTTTTCAAGTTGTCAGCTCTCTCGAGTGACTTTACCAACTGGTTTTTACGTCCTCATCTTGTTCTTCCTACTAACCTACTTTCTGTGTCATTTATTTTTGATGTATGTGCTGTCCTAGAATTCAGGCCTTGACCTGCAGCTAATGAGGGGATTACCCCTTTTTTATAAACCAAGATTCCTTAAATACACAATGTACTGGGTGAGCAGGTTATAGAAAAGCTGGAAAGATGCAGTTTCTGGTCTCACCATGTTGAGGAGAAGCTGAGTGCTGCCAAAGGCACTGTGTGCTATTCTCTAGAGAATGATGTACAGGGTCGTTCCTTCCACTTGCCTATTCCTACGTGAATTGTGTCTTTAATGGAAATTTACCTTCAAAACACCTGCTAACGTGCAGTAAAACCAGTTGTCTGACACGTGACAGTGGTGCCACAAAATTGCTAAGCATCTTGAAAATAGAATGGGTACAATATGGGGGATACCCTAAACCCTTCAAAACTCCTAGGCATCATCAGGAGTTGGCTGTGAAGGGCACTGCTAACTTCTCTTGGATGCTTTTCGGTTTATGTGTCTAAAAATCAGCTTCTACATTTACCATTCACCTGGGTCTGAAATGTGTGTGCTCACTTCAGAGTAGGGTGGGATTGCTCACCATGTACCTACGTATAAGTGCCATTGCATGCTACATATACTAGTGTAACTGTCGTCAGGGCTGCCTCTGTCACACAAAGCAGCAGTTCTTCCTCTCCTGTCCATGGCTACTAGAGTTCCCAGGGTGATACATTTGTTTCTGTATTAACACTTCACAGATGCATGCGCACACATGCATACAAATGGTGAAGAAGTACACAAGACTGCTAGTTCTCCAACAGGTGCCTCTCTTCGTCAGAGGGTCCAAACCAGACTGCAGCAAATTTCACACTCCTCAACACACAGCTTGTTGCAGGCAGAGTTAAGAACTTGACCATGCTGGGGGCCAGAGATTTAGCTCAGTGGTTCTGGTGCCTGTCTAGCAAGTGCAAGGTTCCTAGTTAGATCCCTGGTAACCACATACGTGGGCTACATAGTTAGCTCAGGGCCAGCCTGAACTACAAAGTGAGACCCTTTCTCAAAAAAAAAGAAAGAAAGAAAGAAAGAAAGAAAGAAAGAAAGAAAGAAAGAAAGAAAGAAAGAAAGAAAGAAAGAAAGAAAGAAAGAAAGAAAGAAGGAACAATTGATCATGCTTGAAGGAAGTAATATCAGGTATAGCAGGAGCACCTGGGAATTCACACCTTTACATTAGTCTGAAGCCTAAGGAGCAACATTTATTTGTTCTGTATAGAGAGTTTGGTTTTCCTTTTGATTAGCAGATAGACAAACTCCCCCAGAATCAATATTTCTGAGCAATCAGATTCTTTCTTGTTTTTCTGTACTGGATTTTTGTAATTCTTTACCTTTGTTTTATTTTCCTTCACTGGGATCTCATTAGTTTTTAGGTTTGCAGAGGGGAATAGTATGTAGGAAACAAAAAAACAGCAGAATTTCAGTTCGACCACTTTGAAATAGGGCCAAATCCTATTTCTCCCATAGGTGACAATTAACTTGATCCTCCTATATCAGAGCTCAGTGGCTCATCTCTAAAACAAGAAGATACCATTGATCCAATTATTTAATCATCCATTTGCCATTATATCTATTTTTATGTGGAATGAGCTGAGGTATCTGATAAGGGAGACAGAAATGCCACAGAGAAGGGACAGGAGATGTGCTCAGTCTATCAGAAGTATGAACAGAGGCTTCTGTTACTAGCATACACCAAAAAACAATCCACTTCCCACCCCCTGAAGTTTAACAAGTTAAAAAAAAAAAACCACAGCCATATAAATCTGTGTTTGATATTTGCACTAACTAAAGAGGTAGACATGGACTGAAATTAGTTTCAGTTGGCATTCCATGTAAATAGGTGAATTTGGACATTTTAGTGTGTGCTCATTGACCATTTTTCAGCTGCTGTGAATTTCCTGTTTATAACATTTTGCTGTTGTCGTTCATCTTCTAAATAATTTATAGCTACCTTTGGTGTCGAGCATACTAACACCTTCTCAGATGTGGCTAACTTTTCCTACAGTCTGTTTTGTGTCTTTCAAGTTTACTACTTTTGACATGGAAAGCTTTATATTCTTTTTTTTTTTAGTGTATGTTTGCAATACATACTACATGCACCTTAGGTGATAGGTTTACACTGGTATATACTGAAAACTGCCTTTTAAGCTTCTAGGTTTCCTGTTTTGTATGGGAACATTTCCTCAGCTCAATTTTTTTCAGAATTTTTGGGGTAATATTTTAATTTTTTTAAAGTAGTGAAAATATGTATGCTAAAATGATTTAGCTTTCTTTTTCCACATAGAATTTCAACTGTATCAGCATCATCTCCTATTGTTGTTGTTGTGTGTGTGGGGGGGGGTTCTTTTATTGCGGCTTTAATTTATATGTTTTGTGTCAGGTAGTTGCAGTCTGTCTCAAGGTGTTTTGCAGACACGTATATTCTCATGGCCTTTTCCCCTTGTCTCTTCCAGAACTCGACAGCCCAGAAGAGCTGGGGAAAAAGCGGATCTGCAGGATTATCACTAAGGATTTCCCCCAGTATTTTGCAGTGGTTTCGCGGATTAAGCAGGAAAGCAACCAGATTGGTCCCGAAGGGGGAATTCTGAGCAGTACCACTGTGCCCCTGGTCCAAGCATCTTTTCCAGAGGGAGCTTTGACCAAAAGAATTCGAGTGGGCCTCCAGGTACTGTGCAGAACGCAGCCTTTTCCCAAGCGCTGTTTTCCTTAGCCCGTGCAGAGGGGGCAGTGGGCGTGTCCCGCTCTGGAACTGTCTTCCCAGCGTGTCCTAAATGGCACTACTAATCAGGCCATTTTGGAAATCATTAACCTACTTCATATGAAACGCATGCCTTGCAAAGTTAGTGTCCAGTTAAATAAGATGGTATATTTTAGAGTTTTTCTGTAGAAAAGTCTCGGTAGATTTCTGATGAATGGTAATTTTTCGCACTTAGGTTCTTGGTTTCAGAGTGTGGTGTAGCATACCGAAACTTGGTTTTTAATATCCCACATCATAAAAATCAGTCACAGTGAAGCTCCTAAGCATTACTGTTTGGGTCTAAGAAAATCATAAATGCTGGGTTTCTTGCAAACCAGTTGAAACTTGCTTTGGTTTGGAAAGCTGACTGAAAATCTTAGCAAGAATGATCTTTATATTTATCCATTTTAATTAGTTAAACTTAACTAGTTATTTTTCCCTTATTGAATAAGAAAATGAACTACAAGTAACTCATCTTGTGATGTTAATATAGTAATTAACAAGTTACTTGAAGGTTCATGCTCTTTTTGCGAGACTAAAATCTTGCACTCTAAGGAGTGATTAGGTTATTGCCAGCCTGGCATGCTAACCCTAAAACCCCTTTATTTAGTAAGTAGCCCAAGCCAGAGACTACTTCCCCTTGCCATGGTATGAAGTACTCTTCTGTGTCTCTCACAGACAATTACTTTATTAACTAGAAAAGAAATTAAAGGGACTAAGCTAGGCTCATAGAGCAGAATTCAAATCCTTTGAAAATTTGAATACATTTTTGTTCCATTTCAGAACCTCAATTTTTACATAGCTACAAGTTGACTTTGCGAGGTTTCATGGAAAGTCCTGCATAAGTTTAAAGTATACTGAAGTAAATATTTGTTGTCCTTGACCTTGGATTAGTCTGAGAAGCCTCTTTGCTCTGAGATTTGGCTGCCTGTTTTCCATGCAAACCAACACCGTCTGTCATCTGTCGTTTGTGTGCTACTAAGAAACTAGGCTAACTTGTAGTGTCTTTGGTTTTATATTTTCCATGACTTCTTACAATAGAAACGAAAAAAAGAAAAAAGCATTTGTTGTTGTCATGGTTTGTCAGAATGGTATCTTGCTCGTGTAAAAAAATCAGCTCTCTGATGGACAAAAATGTCTAGTTTTCTTTAAGGCCCTTTTGCCCTCTGTAGGCCCAGCCTGTTCCAGACGAAACTGTAAAGAAGATCCTTGGGAACAAAGCAACATTCAGCCCAATCGTCACCGTGGAGCCAAGACGAAGGAAATTCCATAAACCAATTACCATGACCATTCCTGTGCCCCCGCCCTCAGGAGAAGGTGTATCCAATGGATACCAGGGAGACACGACCCCCAACCTACGCCTTCTCTGCAGCATCACAGGTGTGGTTAAGCTGCTGTTCTACTTCCTGTTGATTTGCAGTGATTTTGTGCGGTGACATAAAAATATAAATGAAATATCCAGGCCAACAGTACAAGAGTAGGCTGTAGAGAATTGAATATTTATTCTTTTCTATTACCTCCTCCCTGTTATTCTCAGAGTAATTCTATTTAGGATGCTGGACTTGTGACGCATTTACCATTCAGTGTTAGCCTCTTCCTGCCAGGAAGTGTAGTGTTAGTAACAGAATCCTCTCAGGTATGATTCAGTCCTGCTGCAGCAGTCAGGTAATTTCTCAGTGACCTAAACACTAGCAGTACCCTTTAGATGACCAGGAACATGGACGGACTTGAGGGAGCACAGATAGAACCCCCAAAAGTCCTAGGACTAGGGAGTGCTGGGCTTGTGATTGTCCTCACGTATTCTGTTCACCAGTGCAATCCAATAAGCTAAATATCCAGGGCTTGGAGACCACAGTACCTGGAATCCAGATCCCAATTCATCCTTCATTTATCCTGATCTGATTTTTAACCACTGTCCAAAATCACTGAAGGTACACTTTGGTTTTGTTTTGCTTTTTTGGGTTTTTTTAGTTTTTAGGATTTTTGAGGAGTAATTTTAACAGCAGATTCCTCTTTTTGCCCTGGAAAGGTGAATGATTCATCCGGGCATAAAATGAGTTCCTTCCTGAACGTTCTTGATAATTTTATTTTTTCGAAGGGGGGACTTACTTTACCTATATGGAACTAGAAATGGTTACACCAACTGATTGAAGAAAATATGAATTGTAGTTGCCTCATATTTAAACCATCTCTACCCATATCGGTAACAGAGAAAAATGTTTTTAAATTAATAATATGGGAGTTGGGTGTGGTGCTGGTCACCTGGAGTCCCAGGTACTTAGGCAGCCAAAGCAGCAGAATCACTTGAGGCAAGTTTGAGACAAGTCTGGTGATACAGGAAAACCTCATCTCAGAAAGCAACAGCAAATTTAATAATAACTTACAAGGTGAGCATGAGAAACTGGTAAAAGTATACAAAGAGAGTAGAGAAGAAAACTACCTCTAGTACATACCACTAAACTAAAAAGTGTCTAAAGTTTTGCCAGGTACTGGCTGTGCAAAGAGAAGGGCAGGATGACAATAAAAAGCTTACAGTGAGCATCTCCCTAACATACGTTACTAAAATCAACGTTATCTGCCACTGTTCTCCCAGGAGGCACCTCGCCTGCTCAGTGGGAAGACATCACAGGAACCACACCACTGACATTCATAAAGGATTGTGTCTCTTTTACAACCAATGTGTCAGCCAGGTATGAAAACAGAGATTCCAAAAAGCTCTAAGGAATCAGCTTATTCATTGTATTACCTTTCAGAAGTAAAAAGAGTTGTGCTCCATAGCAGTGTTATTTTTCATAGGTTTTTTTTTTTTTACATTTTGTGAGAAAGGTGAGAGAAGTCTTAGTATTTTTTTGCAAAAATCTTATCAAATAATAAATGTGAGTTTTCTGTGTAGATAAAGAGTGAACATGTCTTTGCTATTTAAATAAACAAGTTAATGATATTTTGGTTTAGTTTCCTTACCTGGGTGATTTTGTTATTATTTGGTGCTGGGGATCAAATGCAGGGCCTTACATGTGGTCTGCCACTGAGCCATACCCCTGGGCCCTGACTTTTTAAATTATGAGAGGCAGGTTTTTCAGTTGTTTTATTTTTTAAGATGTGCCTCTTGTGTCATATTCTCAGACTTTTGTCTTGTCTGTCCCAGATTCTGGCTTGCAGACTGCCATCAAGTTTTAGAAACCGTCGGGTTAGCCACACAGCTATACAGAGAATTAATATGTGTCCCGTACATGGCCAAGTTTGTAGTGTTTGCCAAAATGAATGATCCTGTAGAATCTTCCCTGCGATGTTTCTGCATGACAGATGACAAAGTGGACAAAACTTTAGAGCAACAAGAGAATTTTGAGGAAGTTGCAAGAAGCAAAGATATTGAGGTACCTTTGTCTACAAAAACAACTCCTCCTAATAACCTTCTCCCGATACAGGTTTCTCTGCTGGGGCCATAACAGCATCACTATGTATTGAGTACATTACTAATTTTACTTTTGATTTAAAAACTGATAGATACTCATTCCCAAAGTACTTTAATATCTTTGGGATTATTTTTGTTGGTTAAAGTGTAGTGCCAAGAAATCTAAATTATATCTACTTGAATTTTCTTATACTCATTGTCACCTTCATTCTCCTTTTTTGTACCCAGTGATCACATAGGTATCCAAAGCTAAAAATAGTTTTTCTGAAGTTTATATGAATAAGTGACATCAGGCACTTTCTCAGACATGTTTAAAGTGCCAGAACAAAAATATAAAATTCTATGTTACACGTGTCCAGGGTAGAGACTTCCAGTTCTAACCATTGGGCTGTGACTCTACAGAATGGTTTTGGGGACCATAATGTTATAGAAGTAATTTCCTAATAGATAGGACAGCATGTCTTTTAACATTAGATGACTTAAAATCTCAAAATTCTTCTAAATCAACTTAGCACTAAATGAGGCATTTCTTTTACTCAAAGGTTCTGGAAGGAAAACCTATTTATGTTGATTGTTATGGAAACCTGGCCCCGCTTACCAAAGGAGGACAGCAACTTGTTTTTAACTTTTATGCTTTCAAAGAAAATAGACTGCCATTTTCCATCAAGGTAAATCATCAACAGACTGTGAATTTAAAAACAAAGCTCTCAGGGCATTAAAAGGTATTAATTATTCATTTAGCTTGAAATTTTCCACCATTTCAGAACTTCTAAGAACAAGGTCAGATTTAGTAAAGCTTTCTAATTAATAAAAACTGTTTTACCTTTTTAAAAATGTATGAATTATTTATGTGTAAGGAACTGTTTGTAAAACCAGTCAATCAAGAATAAATGTACCTGGGCCAGGGATTTAGCTCAGTGGTTCAAGCCTCTGCATGGCAGGCACAGGGTCTCAAATTTGATGCCCCCAAGTACCGCATGTCACAATGCCAGGCATGGTGGCTCATGCTTGTAAACCCAGCACTCAGGAGATGGAGGCAGGATTGCTGAGTTCGAGGCTTGCCTGGGTACATAGTGAGCTCAGGGCCAGCCTGAACTACAAAGCGAGACCCTGTCTCCTAAAAAAAAAAAAAAAAAAAAAAAAAGTGCCATATCCCATGAATGCTCGGTAATCAAAAAAAGGATGATATCCAGATTCAGCAGTTAAGTTTCATTTCCATTTCTGAGGGTGACCACAAAGCTTCTTGAGACACCCTCTTCCTCCTCAGATAACAGAGGTCAGGATAGTAGTTTCACTATTATTTTTTTATCTCCTGCTATTGTGTGTTACAAGAATTGAGGTCTTGAGAGAAGGAAATTGTTAGGCGGGAAGAAAATCATAAACCCGAGCCTCCACTATGAATTTTCAAGGTAACATGAGGAGACATAACAGTTCTGTGGAGCCCAGATCTGGGCCCCTAAATCTTGCCCAGTACGACTGTGACTACCCTGGGTGACATATAATGGCTACTGTCCTTTGCTGTCTCTAAGAATGCTTCATCGAACAAACCTTTCACTCGTATGCAGACAGCAGTCCCCAGAAAATTCTGTTAACTGTCAACAACCTAAATTCTTGTAGATTAGAGACACCAGCCAAGAGCCCTGTGGTCGTCTGTCTTTTCTGAAAGAACCAAAGACAACAAAAGGACTGCCTCAAACAGCTGTCTGCAACCTAAATATTACTCTGCCAGCACATAAAAAGGTATCTTTTAACACCGGTTCATTTGGACCTCTTGCCCTGCTCTTGAAGAAACGGGCCCTTGGTATGCAATTAAGGAATGCTTTGTGACAGAATTAAAGCTCTTGAAACTCAAATTTTACTAGTCTCTTTGTGCAGATTGACTAAGTCTTGTTACTGTGGTGTCTAGTTCTTATGGTTTGTATGATGGAGTCCTCTGTTTATCGCTTGTGCTGCTAGTTCATAGATTTCTTTATGCTTTCGAATAGCGTCACACGCTAATTTTCTGTGGATGTACAGTTCTTGATATTTTTTTTTTGTTGGCTTCTTTTGATTTGATTTGCTTTCTAAACCAGCTTGTATATTGTGCTCCCTGCTCAGTCCTTTTCATATCCTGATATTCTTTTCCCTGCTGTCCATTATAATATTCCTTGTCTCTGCAATGCATCTTGGGACCAAAAGGAGACAGAGTCAGATCAAGATGATGAGGTAATATAAATACTTCTGCTTTTATTCTATCAGAGATAGAACAGATATTGAAAATGTAGAGAAGAGGGCTACAATGTGGGAAATATACAAGTTATATTTTTTGCAGATCTTAGGTTTTGTGAAGAAGAGAGCACATATTTTCCTTTCAAAGTGATTCACTTTTCCATATCTACTTAAGAATCTGTCAGGGGAGTCTACAGAATCATAATCCAGCTAATGATTTTTAAAAAGAAGCTAAAATTATTTAAACATTTTTAAATATGTTGGACTGACCTATAATTTTTTTTCAGTTTCATATGTCTGTTTTATTATCTACTATCCTATTATACATTGTTGTAACTTTTAAATCAAGATCATGGTTAATGTATAAAATTTTACTCTACAAATCAGCTTGCTTTATGTGTTTCTTTGCCAGTTGTTGATAGCTACTTGCTATTCTAGCTAAAGAAATTATCATGACAGTTTTCAAGAGTCAAATTGGTCAGTTAAGTTTTAAAAGAATTTTGCCAATGTTATCTCCTAATATTTCTCCAAGTTATATGATAGTTGGATTTAGAAATAGGGAAATATCAAAATAGAGACAGTAGACTTAGGACTCAATAATATTGCTGCTAATAAAACCATTCCCATGTTTTTAATCTCTTCCTCTGTATTTTATGCCTATTAACATACCAAAACCACAATGGTAACTGGAATAATAAATTGTGTGTGCCTTTTTTTTTAATGTACTCACATAGTGAGTGTACTTTGTGATATATATGTGCTTTCAATTTGAATGACTTTGGGAAAACTGACTGCTCAGCACCAGAAGTCTCTGTGATGCTTGTCTTTTATTTGTAGTTCCCTGTAGTCTGCTGTGTTTTGGTAAATTGTGGTTAGTTGGTTGAGATATTGGGGTGGGATTGTAGAATCACTGTAAGAATGTAACTTTTTCAAGAGGAAAATGCTAAAGAAGAAAAATAAGAATAAACAAGATATCAACATGCCATACTACAAAATGTTGTCAGAACTGTGAAAATGTTACAGAGTTGGAAATGGTCTTTTTTTTTTTTTCTTTTTCAGACTGAGAAAGCAGATAAACGACAGAGCTTTGCATCTTTAGCTTTACGTAAGCGCTACAGCTACTTGACTGAGCCTGGAATGAGTGAGTTTGCTAAGCTGTTTACTAATCTCTATGGCATTCTGTAAGAAGAGACATTTTTTCTATTCACACTAGAATTTGGTATCATTTACAAACTCAGTAATTAAGGAAAAACTTATCTCCAGGAAAACACTACCATGAAATCGAGGTAAAATATTGTGTGTAGTTGAAGATACAAGGTACAAAAACATAGAGATCATGCCTTCAAAAGTTTCATTTTTCTCAAGACATTAATTTTACTTTGGTGAGTGTTACTTATGTTCAGGGATAAATAGTGATGTTTCTTTAAATCTGTACTCAGAAAAAAATTTACTCCTATATATTTGGGATAGTAGACAGGATAGTAAAGTTATTTTGAATGTTATCTCGCTTATCTTAATATAGATTCTTGTACTAGTCCCAATTCCTTTTCTTCTCACTTTGCAAGAATTTTGTATTTTTACCTTCTTACAGCAGCACTTTATTTACCAATTTCTTATCTCTTCCCTCCACCCTTTATTAAAATACCAGTACTAAGGCTTGTCTTAACTAGATTGGTTAAATCCTTTTATCCCAGTGGTTGTTTTAATTCATTGTTAAGTGGGCTCCAAGTAAGCGACCGTTGTATCCAGTTAGAGTCGTTCTCTTTTTCCTCCTCTCGATGCTTCCCACCTCTTCCCACTTCACCTGTGCTCCCTGCGTCCCTCAAGGTAACGCCCTCTCCCAAGGGAGCTGAGCTCCAAGGGCAGAGCGATCTTTGATGGAGCGGTGACACTTCAAGCATCAGCGGGCTCCATTTCAAGGAATATTTATACAGAACTAACTTCCATTTAGTCATTCCAGTCATCTCCTGTTGACTCATATTTAGCTTGAATTCAGGAGGGTTCAGAAATTTACCAGTAAAGGCCCACGATTTTCATGTTTCCTATCTTTCCTTAAGTCCTGTCTCTGTGAACCCATCTAGCATATGTGAGAAACTACTTCGCTGCTTAGCTCAGATATTCTTAGCACAGCCTTCAAGAGTCTTGGTCCTTCACTGTTAGGAAAGCATTTCTATTCAGATAACAAATGGGAAACACAAGAAAAATGAATTCCTGCCACACTCATGAATTCTTCCTCCATCTGAATTTTCTCCCTTAGCAGAGATGTCTGAATCCTTCCAAAAACCTCAGGGCTGAAATTAACCCCTATTATCCACAGAGCAGGAAAAAGGTATGTGTACAGTACAGCTAAATATGTTGAGTATACATTTTCTTTGGCATACTTTTCCCTTGAGATGCTCACTGCATTCTGGCCATCTCCAGCCCACCCCTGCCCCAGGCTGTATGTGTAAACTTTGGACAGGCAGGTGGACCAGCCACCTTAAGTCAAAGGCTCTTGGGACAGAGCGGTTCCCACCTCATTCTGGTACCTAAGGTGTGTGTTTGAGGGATACCTGACTTAGAAGATCACACATGTGCTGAATACACTGCTCCTATTTGTGAAATTATTAGTCCTTTTTAGGAAGTTTCAGTTAAGTACATACAGCTTGTCTTTTAAGTAAAAGAAAGAGGTAGTTCTGACTTATGAATGGGCATATAAAGGTGCCAGACACGAATGGAAAGGAATAAAAAAGGACTAAAATAAAACTGAGGCAATGTCATGGCCTCTGAATTGGTGTTAGAACTCCAAGTGAAAGTCATTTTCTCCTTATCAACCTGCCCCACATCCTTAGCAAAAGATACTTCTAATGTAGTATACTTTTTAACATCCAGAATTTCCCTCGCTGTAGGGCATTATAAAGTGTATGTCATTAAAACATAGAATGTAATAAAACTTATTGGGAAGTTGGTTGTTCCTTGCAAAGTATAAAATCATAAACAAGGCTCAGAAGACTTCTTTGCCTAGTGGAGCCAGTCTTCAGAGATGAAGGAGATATATTTCTCCGCCTTCTGGTAGTTATAAAATTCTACCAGGTGCAGTGCCATATGCTTGTCATCCTAGCTGCTGACATGGCTGAGGCTGGAGAATGGCAATTTTGAGGCCAGCCTGGATGATTTGGTGAGATTCTGTCTCCTAAAAATAAAAAAAGGTCTGGTGGTGTAGTCAAGGGTAGTGTTTCTCTATCATGTTTCAGGACCTAAGTTAATTCCCAGTACCACAATAAGTAATTGTCTTAAGATATGGACTAAATTCAAAGGAGGGAAGCCAAGGATTCCCCAAATCAGTCTATTCATAATGTGGCATTTCCCAGAAAAGTTAAGCAATATAATGTTGAGAATTATGACCAGGAAGGATAATGAATAGGCAAGTTTCTCCTTAGCTCTTCCATTTTCTTTAGAATGATACGCAAGCCTAGTAAAGGATATGTTCTGAATATTTGACTTTAAATGTACACTAGGAATGAAAATCTTCACTCTTGGTGGGCATAGCTGCTTATCCAAGGACTGGATTGTAGCAGAGGCCTGAGCACAGCATAAAGATGAATTAGGTCTCCCCTTTTCTCTTCAAGTTTCACTCTTCTGAGCCACTGCTTTCTTGGAGCAAGACTGTCTTCAACTTTGACCTAGCACATTAGTCCCTGGAAGGCATCCTAATCTCTGTGACCAGCTTGGTTTGTTAGACTCATAGAAGTAGAGAGAACTTAGTATGCATCTGGTGCCCCCAGTCACTCTGTATTTCTTGCCCCACTGTGAAGGGAATGCTGGTACTACATCCATCTTTCCTAGTGGTAGGTCTACCTTATGGCTATTCTAGCATTAAGGTATTCATGCATTGAGGTATTCTAGCATTGATGTATTCATGGGTATTCAGGAAGACATCAGAATTGGTACCTTTGTAATTTATAAACATACAAATATCTCCATATATGCTATATCACAGAGGTACTTAAATATGGGGTGCTAAGAATATGACAGTGCTTTTTAGTTTTTTCCCCGTGATACCTTTTGAGAATTAAAAGTAGAAACCAATTATGAAAAATGTGATAAACTATGTGCTTTTATTCATGACAGCTATAGAAATGCATATATTTAGTTACAGATGTATTTTACAATGTGCTGTATTTAATATGTTCCTAAAATCTCAAAAGGTACCGAGACTTCACATCTCATGGAAAAAGTGTACTCTTCTTTCTAAATCCTCCTGTGAAAGTATTTTTAAAGGTTATATATTGTGCATAATATGGCATACAAATTATATTACTTCATTGGCTTGTTTGCCATGATATATTGCGCATGATAAAATGTTTTCAGTTGCTTTGCTTGCTTATGGTAACCATGGACCATATTTTCTTGTTTTTTTTTTTTCCTTTGTGTGTACACATGCATTTTATATTCATTTCATGTTACATTTTATTTTCCTCTTCATCAAAAGGAATATACTGCATGGAAAAGATAAATGCAAACATTCCTTTTATTTATTTATTTTTTTGTTTCAAATTCTGACTCAGAAAATTTCTTGCTCTTATTGGCTTTTTATGGGTGTGGAGCATAACCGAATTGTGCATGGAAGATAAAGATTGAAAATCCAGTGGCTTCACAGTTTGCACATCAGTTGCCTGTCTCTTAATAGTTTCTGGATTCTGCATGAAATAGGCTTGAGTGGTTTTCTAAAAAAAAAAAAAAGGGGGGGGGTTAGCTCTTTAATGTATAGATTCACTTATTAAAATAGTTCTAAGTAGGTGCAATCTGTGTCTTGGAAAGGCTCTAGGAGAGTGAACATTAGAAACTATTAAAATGAGAGTCCTGTGGTTGCACAAAAACAAACATACCTATACAGGCAAAGCAGAATGGCTACTGAAATTTCAAAACCAGCACATAAGAAAGTCAATAGGAAGTAAAGGAACAGTTTTTCCATTGTGGTTATTTTTCTCATCATTATTCTTTCCTCGTGTTTTCTCTTTTTCATTGTTAGCCTATTTGGTTGCAATGTGCCTTTCCTGTCTTTCATTTCACATTGCTGTGTTTTTTTTTATTTAATCATTTTTCTTTTTCTTTTTAACTTTGGATTAGTTATGTCTGTGGAAATTTATTTTTCCTCTTTTACTTAATCATTCCTTTTGCCTCTTCCATCCTAAATCATGCAAACAATTGTACTTGCTTTTGTAATATTTCAAAGTTTACTGACCAATTTTTTTCTCTGGTCTCTCTGTTTCTCAACCATTTTTGTTGATTTTTGTGTTTGATTTCATTTTTAAATTTAAGAAACAGTTGAACGGAGTGCAGGAGCAACAAGATCCCTCCCTACCACTTACTCATACAAGCCATTCTTTTCTACAAGACCGTACCCGTCCTGGACAACCGCTCCGATTACAGTGCCTGGGCCGGCCAAGTCAGGCTTCACTTCCTTATCAAGTTCTTCCTCTAATACGCCATCAGCTTCTCCGTTAAAATCAATATGGTCTGTTTCGACTCCTTCTCCAATCAAATCCACATTAGGCGCATCAACTACATCTTCAGTTAAATCCATTAGTGACGTGGCATCTCCAATTAGATCCTTCCGGACAATTTCTTCACCAATAAAAACAGTGGTGTCACAGTCTCCATACAGTATCCAAGTTGCCTCTGGTACCCTGGTTAGAGCTCCCACAGTCACAGAGGCTACGCCCTTAAAAGGGCTGACATCCACTTCTACGTTTTCCTCTCGCACCTCTCCTGTGACTACAGCAGGGTCTCTTTTGGAGAGGTCTTCAATTACTATGACACCCCCTGCCTCCCCCAAATCAAATATTAATATGTATTCCTCAAGTTTGCCATTTAAGTCAATTATTACATCAGCAACACCTCTAATATCTTCACCCTTAAAGTCAGTGGTGTCTCCAGCTAAATCAGCAGTTGATGTTATTTCATCAGCTAAAGTTACAATGGTATCTTCCCTCTCATCACCCTTGAAACAGATCCCTGGACATGCGGAGGTACCATTAGTCAATGGATCTATTTCTCCTCTAAAATATCCATCAGCTTCAACTTTAATTAATGGGTGCAAAGCCACTGCCACATTACAGGACAAACTTTCTACAGCTACAAACTCTGTGAGCTCTGTGGTGAATGCAGCCTCTGACACAGTCGAGAAAGTGTTTTCTACCACAACAGCAATGCCATTTTCCCCACTCAGGTCCTATGTTTCTGCAGCACCATCAGCTTTTCAGTCCCTAAGAACTCCTTCCGCAAGTGCACTCTACACATCCCTTGGGTCGTCAATTTCTGCAACTACCTCATCTGTAACTTCATCGATAATAACAGTGCCAGTTTACTCTGTAGTCAATGTTTTGCCTGAACCAGCATTAAAGAAACTTCCAGACTCTAATTCACTTACAAAATCTGCAGCAGCCTTGCTGTCACCCATTAAAGCATTGACTACGGAGACGCGTCCTCAGCCCCATTTCAGTCGAACTTCATCTCCAGTGAAGTCATCTCTGTTCCTCACACCTTCTGCCCTTAAGTTGTCCACACCGTCTCCTTTATCTTCCAGTCAGGAGATACTCAAAGATGTGGCTGAAATGAAGGAGGACCTTATGCGGATGACTGCAATACTACAGACAGACGTGCCTGAGGAGAAGCCATTCCAACCTGAACTCCCCAAAGAAGGGAGAATCGATGATGAGGAACCTTTCAAAATTGTTGAGAAAGTAAAGGAAGACCTAGTGAAAGTGAGTGAAATCCTGAAAAAGGATGTGTGCGTAGATAACAAAGGACCACCCAAATCACCAAAGAGTGACTCTCCTGAAGATGACTGGATAGAATTCAGTTCTGAAGAAATAAGGGAAGCAAGACAACACACTACTGCAAGCCATTCGCCATCGCTGCCGGAGAGAGTACAAGTAAAAGCAAAAGCTGCCTCCGAAAAGGATTACAACTTGACCAAAGTTATTGATTACCTAACCAATGACATTGGAAGCAGTTCACTAACAAACTTAAAATACAAGTTTGAGGATGCAAAGAAGGATGGTGAGGAGAGACAGAAAAGAATTCTGAAACCAGCAATCGCTCTGCAGGAACACAAACTCAAAATGCCGCCTGCCTCCATGAGGCCTTCCACCTCTGAGAAGGAATTATGTAAAATGGCTGACTCCTTTTTCGGAACAGATACTATTTTAGAGTCTCCGGATGACTTTTCTCAACATGACCAAGATAAAAGTCCCTTGTCTGACAGTGGCTTTGAAACAAGAAGTGAGAAAACACCTTCAGCGCCACAGAGTGCAGAAAGCACTGGTCCTAAACCGCTTTTTCATGAAGTTCCCATCCCTCCCGTCATTACAGAAACAAGGACTGAAGTGGTTCACGTTATCAGGAGCTATGAGCCCTCTGCTGGAGATGTTCCCCCGCCCCAATCTGAGGAGCCTGTGTCGCCCAAACCTTCACCGACGTTTATGGAACTGGAACCAAAGCCCACCACCTCTAGTATTAAAGAAAAAGTTAAAGCATTTCAAATGAAAGCCAACAGCGAAGAAGATGACCATAGTCGGGTTCTGAGCAAAGGCGTGCGTGTCAAAGAGGAGACTCACATCACCACAACCACCAGAATGGTTTACCATTCTCCGCCAGGAAGTGACGGAGCATCTGAAAGGATTGAGGAAACCATGTCCGTCCATGACATCATGAAGGCCTTTCAGTCCGGGCGGGACCCCTCCAAAGAACTGGCAGGTCTGTTTGAACACAAGTCGGCTGTGTCTCCAGAGGTTCCCAAGTCTGCTGCTGAAACAGCTGGCCAGCATGCAGAGAAGGACAACCAAATGAAACCCAAACTGGAGCGCATAATAGAAGTCCACATCGAAAAAGGTAACCAGGCTGAGCCCACTGAAGTCATTATTAGAGAAACCAAAAAGCATCCAGAAAAAGAAATGTATGTATATCAGAAAGACTTATCCCGGGGAGATATTAACCTAAAAGATTTTCTGCCAGAAAAACACGATGCTTTTCCTTGTCCAGAGGAACAGGGTCAGCAAGAAGAAGAAGAACTAACGGCAGAAGAGTCGTTGCCTTCTTACCTGGAGTCTTCCAGGGTGAATACTCCCGTGTCCCAAGAAGAAGACAGCCGCCCTAGTTCTGCGCAACTCATATCTGATGACTCTTATAAAACACTGAAGCTTTTGAGTCAGCACTCCATAGAATACCATGACGATGAGTTGTCAGAACTAAGAGGGGAGTCTTACAGGTTTGCTGAGAAAATGCTTCTGTCAGAAAAGCTAGATGTGTCTCACTCTGATACTGAGGAATCGGTTACAGACCATACAGGACCCCCTAGCTCAGAGTTACAGGGGTCTGATAAGCGGCCCAGAGAAAAAGTAGCTACTGCCCCCAAAAAAGAAATTATCTCCAAAATCTATAAAGATGTTTCTGAAAATGGTGTAGGTAAAGTGTCTAAAGATGAGCATTTTGATAAAGTGACAGTGTTGCACTATTCTGGCGATGTTAGTAGTCCGAAACATGCCATGTGGATGCGCTTTACTGAGGACAGATTAGACAGAGGTAGAGAGAAGTTGATATATGAAGATAGGGTGGACAGGACTGTGAAGGAGGCTGAAGAAAAACTGACTGAAGTGTCACAGTTTTTTCGTGACAAAACCGAGAAACTGAATGATGAACTGCAGTCCCCAGAGAAAAAGCCACGCCCCCAAAATGGCAAGGAATATTCTTCTCAAAGCTCCACCAGTAGCAGCCCTGAGAAAGTCTTAACAGAACTGTTGGCATCCAATGATGAATGGGTTAAGGCCAGGCAGCAAGGCTCTGATGGACAAAGCTTCCCCCAGGCTGAGGACAGGAGAACATCCAGTGTGCCCAGCAGCCCAGAAAAGAGGGTCCTTCCTCAACAGCGTGAGGGAGGCCAGCCCACCATGGAAGCACGAGAAAGCACTTCCCAGAGCAGAACACCAGAAGGCCCCCAGTCTGGATTTCAGCTCAAACAATCGAAACTCAGTTCCATTAGATTAAAATTTGAACAAGGACCACACGCAAAAAGTAAGGACATGACTCAAGAAGACAAAAAGCCAGACGGCCAATCTAGAAAGCCACTTAAAAAACCACAGGAGAGCAAGCTACCTGTCTACCAAATTCTGGCTAGAGAAAAACAACAGAAGGCCGTAGACCTCTCAGAGGAAACCATACCTGTGCAAAAAGATGTTATGTTATTCAAAACTAAAGAGGAGCATGCCCAGAGCAACGAAGCTTTTGTAAATGATGTTGGCTCTGATGATGTGAACAAACAGAGAACTGAAATGTCAAGTGAAGCGGTGCCTGAATATCTTTCTGAGCAACAGGCTAAAGACTTGGCATGTGGTATAACCTCAGATATAGCAACCAAGGGACCATGGGACAAAAAGGTCTTTAGAACATGGGAAAGTTCTGGAGCCACTAACCATAAGTCACAGAAAGATAAACTTTCACATGTACTTGTTCATGATGTAAGAGAAAATCACGTTGGTCCCCCCGAAAGCAAAAGTGTTGATCAAAAGAGTGAATTTATGTCTGTGACTGAGAGAGAACACAAATTGTTAACAAATGGCTCTCTCTCAGAAATTAAGGAAATGACTGTAAAATCTCCCTCCAAGAAGGTCTTGTACAGGGAGTATGTTGTTAAAGATGGGGAGCGTCCGGGTGGAGCTCTTGATCAACCTCCCAGGAGAAGTGAGAGCTCAGCACCGTCCCACATTCCAGTCAGAGTTGCTGACGAGAGGAGGGCGCTGTCTTCCAATATTCCCGATGGTTTCTGTGAGCAGTCGACACATCCAAAACATGAACTATCACAAAAATTGTCCCAATCAAGTATGAGTAAAGAGACAGTTAAGACCCAACACTTTAATTCTATAGAAGATGAAAAGGTTACCTATTCCGAGATCAGCAAAGTTTCTAAACAGAGTTATGTAGGCTTATGCCCACCTCTTGATGAAACTGAAACTTCCCCTTCCAAATCTCCTGACTCTTTAGAGTTTAGCCCAGGAAAGGATTCTCCCTCTAGTGATGTATTCGACCACAGTCCCATTGATGGATTGGAAAAACTTGCACCACTAGCCCAGACAGAGGGAGGGAAAGAGATAAAAACTTTACCTGTGTATGTCAGTTTCGTACAAGTGGGGAAGCAATATGAGAAGGAGATACAGCAAGGAGGTGTGAAAAAAATCATAAGTCAGGAATGTAAGACAGTACAAGAAACAAGAGGGACGTTTTACACAACTAGACAGCAAAAGCAGCCTCCTTCTCCCCAAGGTAGCCCCGAAGATGATACTCTAGAACAAGTTTCCTTTCTAGACAGCTCCGGGAAGAGCCCTTTAACCCCAGAAACACCCAGTTCGGAGGAAGTGAGTTATGAATTTACGTCTAAGACCCCAGACTCGCTCATAGCTTACATACCGGGCAAACCCAGCCCAATTCCTGAGGTTTCAGAAGAATCTGAGGAGGAGGAACAGGCCAAGTCAACCTCCCTGAAGCCAGCCACAGTGGAGGAAACTATAGCTGAGCGTGAAATGCCTTCCGATGTGAACAAAGACTCTGTTCAAAGGCCCAAAAGTAACAGAGTTGCTTATATTGAGTTTCCCCCTCCTCCACCGCTGGATGCAGACCACATTGAGGCAGAAAAGAAGCACCATTATCTCCCTGAGAGGGAAGTAGACATGATCGAAGTCAGTCTGCAAGATGAACATGACAAGTACCAGCTGGCTGAGCCAGTCATCCGGGTGCAGCCACCTTCGCCAGTTCCTCCTGGAGCCGATGCCAGCGATTCCAGTGATGATGAGTCTATTTATCAACCAGTGCCAGTTAAAAAATACACCTTCAAGTTAAAGGAAGTGGATGATGATCAAAAAGACATGTTAAAATCCAAAGCTTCTGCCGAAAAGGCTACCAACCAGAAAGAACTAGAAAGTAATGGTTGTGGAAAAGATAATGAATTTGGCCTTGATTCCACCCAGAATGAAGCTGCCCAGAACGGGAACAATGACCAGTCCATCACAGAGTGTTCCATTGCTACCACCGCAGAGTTTTCTCATGACACAGATGCCACGGAGATTGACTCTCTGGACGGCTATGATCTGCAAGATGAAGACGACGGGCTGACAGAGAGCGACTCCAAAGTCAACCCATGTCAACCCATGGAACTGAAGAAAGATGTCTGGAACATGGAGGGCATCCTGAAGCCAGCCGACCGCTCTTTCAGCCAAAGTAAACTGGAAGTCATTGAGGAGGAGGGAAAGGTGGGACCAGATGAAGATAAACCATCCTCTAGAAGTTCTTCCTCTGAAAGGACTCCTGATAAGACTGATCAGAAACCAGGGGCCCAGTTCTTCACACTAGAAGGCAGACATCCCGACAGATCGGTTTTTCCGGATACTTATTTCAGTTACAAAGTAGATGAAGAATTTGCCACTCCTTTCAAAACGGTAGCTACCAAAGGCCTAGATTTTGACCCTTGGTCCAATAACCGAGGGGATGATGAAGTTTTTGATGGTAAATCACGGGAAGATGAAACTAAGCCATTCGGTCTGGCAGTGGAAGACCGTTCTCCAGCAACAACCCCTGACACCACACCAGCCAGAACGCCAACTGATGAAAGTACCCCAACTAGTGAGCCTAACCCCTTCCCATTTCATGAAGGAAAAATGTTTGAGATGACTCGCAGTGGTGCAATTGACATGAGCAAGAGGGATTTTGTTGAAGAGAGGCTCCAATTTTTCCAGATTGGTGAGCATACTTCTGAAGGGAAGTCAGGGGACCAGGGGGAAGGGGATAAAAGCATGGTCACTGCCCCCCCACAGCCACAGTCAGGGGACACCACTGTAGAAACCAATCTAGAGAGGAATGTAGAGGCACCTGCAGTTGAACCTGCCCCCAGCGGCCAGACCAGCGGAGAGTGTCAGGAAGGCACATCCGGTAGTGGCTCCCTGGAGAAAGCAGCCGCCGTCACTAACACCTCTAAAGTTGACCCCAAGTTGCGCACGCCTATAAAAATGGGAATTTCTGCTTCCACTATGACCATGAAGAAAGAAGGCCCTGGAGAAGTAACAGATAAGCTAGAAGCTGGGCTGCCCAGTTGTCAGGGATTAGAAAATGAAACTCTAACAGTGATTTCCAGTACAGCCAATAGCCAGATGGGCGCTAGTCCCCAGGAAAAACACGATTTTCAAAAAGATAACTTTAATAACAACAACAATTTGGATTCTTCCACTATACAGACAGATAACAGTAACGTAGTTCTGACAGAACATTCTGCACCCACTTGTACCACAGAGAAAGCTATGCCAGTCAAAAGCTCATCAGGAAAAAAGACAGGGGTACTACAAGGACACTGCACCAGAGTTAAGCAGACAGCTCTCGGAGAGCAGCAAAAGACCAAAGAATCAATAGGGGTTAGGCGAAAATCCAGACTTCCCATAAAAGCCACCTCACCAAGAGATATCTTCCCACCAAGCCGTATGCCAAACATTAAAGCAAGTAAAACGAAGCAGGTTAGTCATTCTGAGAAAGCCAGACCCCTTACTGCCTCTTCATGTGCAGACATGAAGTCCAGAATTCCGGTAAAAAACACACACAGGGAAAACCTAGTTCCAGTTAGAAAAGTATGTGCCATACAAAGGCAAGGACAGCCAGAGCAAAGCAAGGCCAAACAGCTTCCATCCAAGTTGCCAGTAAAGGTAAGATCCACCTGTGTTACCGCCACAACCACCGCCACCACCACCACCACCACCACCACCACAGCTAAAGTCAGGAAAAGTCAGCTTAAGGAAGTGTGTAAACATTCCATTGAATATTTTAAGGGAATTAGTGGTGAGACCTTAAAGCTTGTGGACCGCCTCTCTGAAGAAGACAAAAAGATGCAGTCGGAGTTGTCTGATGAGGAAGAGAGTACCTCGAGAAACACGTCGCTGTCCGAGACTTCCCGGGGTGGCCAGCCTTCAGTTACCGCGAAGTCTGCTAGAGATAAGAAAACAGAGGCAGCACCTTTAAAATCAAAGAGTGAAAAGGCCGGCAGTGAGAGAAGGAGCAGTAGGCGGACTGGTGAGAACGAAGGCAGTCAGGTTTCTCGAGCGCTCTTTGCTCACCTCCTGGAGACCAGCCTAGTTTGTAAACACTTTCCAGCCTGTAGACCCTAGTGCATGAGCTGTCGTGATTGCCTGTGGAGTGACTTAACTGTAGTTCCTCATTCTGCCATTGTCATCTGTCTGTGCTGTCTTGTACACTCTTTCTTCCTTTTACTCCAGCTCCACCATAGACAGTTAGGGAAGCATGCTCCAGATACTGGTGTCTTTCAAGAGGGACAACTTTGATTTGTTTTTAAAATGTGCTAATAATGGATAAAATTCTGTCAAAGTAAAAGCACAACCGTCAAAATCTCATCACGGTGTTTTCACCAACATGACGATTCTGTAACTGTGTGAAGTAGCTAGCTTGTCGGCATGTTCAACCCCATTACATTGAGCATCCATGTAGTCTGACACTCGGCCTGATGCAGGTGGAAAACAAGTGAGCCGTGTGGAAGGAGGTGTTCATGTAGGTGACTAGGACACATCTAAGTGTACAATGTTAGCGTTAGTCTCTCTGTGAAATCTGAGTACTGCTAAACGCATTTTCCAGTATCCTATCTTTCTTGATGACTATTTTAATTAAGAAATTGTAAATCGTAGGTCCACAGAGTCCATGTGAACGGACAGATATCAGGATGGCAATAGTAGCCGATCACCTGGGACTTAGTTGGACAGGTAAGTGTGGACGCTCCTGAATGTAGCAAGTGCCCTCACTCAATTCCTTCTTGCTCTCATGCTGTTTATTATATAGTATTTTAAACATAAAAGTAAGCAACTATAAAAACCCATAATCAGTACTCAGATGATTACTGATAGCACATTTTACTCTGAATTTTTCCAAGGGGGATATATATATATATAAAATGTAATATAATAATATATATAATTATATAATATATAATATATAATTATATATAATAGGAATTTATTATTTTACCAAGAATTTAGAGTTTTTCTTCACAGTGCCATTTGTGCTAAGATAACTAACCTTTTTCCTGATAGCAAATTCACTTAGGAGCATAAAAGAAAACATAGCTAAAGATCTATGAAATGACTCATGATGAATGTCCCTGGAATAGCTCATCACTCTCAGTATTGGGATCAAACCCAGATAGTGTCTTCCCTGTGCTATGCAAAGACCCCACCCCTGGGTTTACCGTCCCAGGCCTCGAAGAACAGTGGTTCAATTAACCCCTGCCTGGGTTTCATGTAAAGTTCATACCTGATGCTTTTCTTTCTTTTTTAAAAATACATTTTTGTTGCTGGGGTTGAACAGGGCTTCATACATAGAAAGCAACATGCTACCACTGAGCTCTGCCAGAGGCTTTTGAGCGGGCTGTTTGATGCTAAGGATTTATTGAAAGTAAACCTTATAAAACTTTCTTAGCAGGGATTGGAGTATTTGCCATATCTATATAAGGAAACAAAAGAATGACAGAAAGTTTAAATTTTGAGTTGAAACTTTAAGAAAAAATAGGACCTAAGTAAGCAAATAAATTTAATTTACAAATGTAGTTAAATAAGTAACCATTTATAGTCTGTACATTGTAAGGGAATCTCGGCTTCCCTTTGCTTCCATAAAAACAAAGATCAGGATTTGTGTCAGTTGGGCAGCAGTGCTTTGTAGCTCTTTAGTTTTATTTTGTGCCAACCCAGGGAGGCTATACCACAGAGCTACATTCCAGCACCCCCCTTCTTTCTCGAGTCTTTCGCTAAATTGCCTAGGCTGGGCTCAAATTTGTAATCTTCCTGCCTCAACCTCTTGATGCCTAGGATGACTTGGTGTACTACCGTGTCTTGCCCAATCTTTAGTTATGATTTTAACAAGCTCCCTAAAACCTTGCCTCATCTAAGTGTAAACTATTTCAAGTCTCATAGACTGAATGTATTCTGTAATAAGAACCCAAACAACATGGTCAAAATATGCTACTGTCATATCTACAGTCATCTTGCATACCATTAGTGGCATATGGTCCATACAGTTATCCGTTCATAACTCCACCACCACATAGCTGGCTTTGCTCTTGGGCATCTTGCTAATGGCCAGGAGTCTGGAGGAGCTTTTGGAGGCCTGAGGGATCATTTGCAAATGGATGAGAATTAGAAGTGACTTGCTCTGTATAAATACTTGCTAATAAATGTCATCAAACTTATAAGGCAACATCAGACACAGGTCTAAAAATATAATGGAGCTCAGAGCAAACGTTAATTTTTGTGATCTTATATGCCCATAGCTAATAGATTTTCTCTAAGCCAATTTTTAAAAGCCCCATGTTTGTCAGAGTAAATTTTTGAGAATATGGGGCCTAAGAGTAGCCAGATAGACCAGGCATTGTAGCCCAGTGGTGGAATGCTTCTTTAGGATGCCCAAGGCCTTAGACTCAAGCCCTAGCATGGCAAGGGGGTTAAAAAAAAAAAAACTAGACATAAAGCCAAGTTGTAAATTCTGCATGTCAGTACAACTGTGTGTTCAGAAAACACATAAGGCTTGGGCTTATTGAGCAGTAGTGTCACTTAAAGATATGAAGAACTTTAAAAAATATATAATTAACTTCTCTAATTCGAATTAACTACATGTTCAATGAAGATGATTAGAAAGCAGCATTAATGACTTACTGGGTGTTGATTTTTAATAATTTCCAGGCTTTTATGACTGATAAGTTATAAATTTTATGATTTTTACAAAATCAGACCTTGTCATAAGGAAGAAATAGCACATCCAATAGATGTACCTTATGTTAGCTTTTTTCCAGAAAGTATTTGTATATTACATGTATTAAAAGATAAATTTTGTTCCAGAGAGATCTGGTTTCACTTATGTAAACATCATTATGTATTTCTAATTGTAGGGCATGATCACAACAGTTGGCAAGCTCCACAATGATTAACTTTTTAACAGGTGGACTGTTTTCAATTTTTCAGTAGTTCAAATCTATAGGGAACAGTAACCTAGGTGAGGCCTTTTATATACCTCTTGTGTTCTCTGGATAAACACACTTGGTCAAAAGATAAAGACTTTTTAAAACTGAGCTCATTTTGCCAACTTGTTGGAACTAGACAGAATCTTGGCCAATTCCTTTTCCATGGGAGCTATTTATCACATTTCTTTTTACAATCATTTGAGGCAATACATACTTGATAATTTTTAAGGTACACAAAAATATACAGTGAAAAGTCTCGAAAGTTTCCCTCTGTCAGGCTGGCCACTAATATCTCGGTGATCTATATTTTTCCAGAGAGACTCCCATCATTTTCATGGTTGTGTATGAGGCTATCCATGGACAGAAAGCTAGAGCCTTTTTATTTTCTACGTAGTTTACTGCATATTATATATGACATAACCTGGAGTCATCTACCTTTAGGCTTACTGAGTGGAGCTCACGTGACCTGAAGGCATCACACGGCAGAGTATCATGTGAAAGATGAGCTTCAGGAAGATGGTTTAGGGCAGCCTGCAAGCTACCTCTTGTGTCTTATGTATGAGTTATATGCCCATCTTGTGTGCCGTTTAATCAAATTACAGAGGATTTGGGTGAACTAAAGGCAAGGAAGCAACATCCTGTCTGTAAAATAGAAAAATAAGAATATTTATAAAATGATCTCTGAAGGGAATTTGATTATATATAGTTACCTAAGGTGAAGTAAACTACAACCTGGATATAATCATTAGTTTCTTATGAAGTCAACTCTGTGAAGATTAATGCCCACAGCTATATATAGGCTTTTTATAATTTTTTTTCCTTTTTCTTGGTATCAGATAAAAATTACTTTTATAAAAAGTGTATAGTAAAATGAGAATATGCAATCTTAGTAACTATCTTTCTTTTTACAGAACTGGCAAGGGAACTGAATTTTTCAGTGGATGAAATCAATCAAATACGTGTGGAAAATCCAAATTCCTTAATTTCTCAAAGCTTCATGTTATTAAAAAAATGGGTTACCAGAGACGGGAAAAATGCTACAAGTATGCTAAAATTATATTATTTTAACTTTCAAAACTACATATACCAAATACTTTAGATAAACCTACCATTAGGGTCACACAAATGTTGTTCCAAATTTCTTGCATTTTGAAATATAATGTAGAATATTAAGCCGAGAGTGATCATAAACTAACAGCAAGACTTTAACATTATCCTTATTTGAGTGATAACATTCTGAAGACCTGCTTCTGAAAAGCTTTGTGGAAAGCGAGCAGCAAGAAATATTTTTCGTTTTGTCTGCCATTCTCTGTGTGACCATCAAAAATGGAAAAACAATTGTAGTTGTTACATCATGGGATGGTCATGAAAAACACTCTGTTATGGCCAGAAACAGACCTGCAGAGAGGAGGATGGGACTGAGTAGGATTCAACTGAGTAGAGTTGAATTCAGCTGGCAGCAGAGAATTCCCCAGTATTGTGGATCTGAGATTGGTGGAGAGGGTGGGGCTACACTTTGGCAAGGGCTAACCCATGGCACTGGGGAATGCGTTACTGTGCATTTGCCTGGGTCAATCTGACCTTAGTAACTCATTAAAATGCATTATACAGCAGTGACCTATTTTTGACATTCTGAAAAAGGGAAGGAGGAATGTTTTAAGTTACCTTAGATCCCCTCAGAAAAGAAGTCCAGCTATTTTAAGGCCCATCTGCTCTGTTACAGCAGGATGGATGCCAGGCAGCCACACACAGCTTTGCAAAGTGTTTTAAGATCCTGCCTTCCCCGTACCTAGACCTAGCGGTCTGGGGCCTCCTGATAGCGGTCTGGCCTCACAGAGCTGGATTAAGGAGGAGCCATAAACCTGAGAGGGCTGCAAGGGCCGTTGCCTTTGTGTGGGTGTTGTGCTGACGAGAAAAAGATAAATTTAATTTGGTTTCAACCTTTTGTCTCTCCTTTTCAGCTGATGCCTTAACTTCGGTCTTGACAAAAATTAATCGGATAGATATAGTGACTCTGCTAGAAGGACCAATATTTGATTATGGAAATATTTCAGGCACCAGAAGTTTTGCAGATGAGAACAATGTTTTCCATGACCCTGTTGATGGTAATTGAATTTAGTGTTCATATTTATTTAATCATTTGATAAAATTTCAAAGTGCAGTTGGATCAGTCAGTCACTTAAAATCAACTAAACTGCGATTTGCTTGACTTGATTTCTCATTTTCACAGCATTTTGTCTGCCAGAGTCTGCAAATAAGCACTCTGATAAATGCTTGGTAAACCTGGTAAAAGCCTCTGTAATATACAATGCAAATAATGAGATATAAAAACATTCATTATCAGAAAGGGTTGGTATTTCTGATATGTGATCAAATGGAAGAAAGCTGAATATACAGAAAATGCACTGTTTTTGTCATTTTCAATTTTTATATTTACCTAAAAAACTGGTGATCTTTTATTTATATGTGAACCAAACTGTGAGCCTGATTCTACCAAGTAAGCAAAGTGGTGAGTCAAATTAGAGTAAAAAAGCACGCAAATTGTTAAGGTAAAATGGCGAATTGCTGTACCGGGACTGAGTATTTAAAGATACATTAGAAAAGTCTAATTTGTCAAAGTGTTTTAGTTACTAAACATTATTGTAACTTCATGTGCTGTCATTTACTGCTTGCAAAAACCCTGATTTAAGGGCAGCATATTTTCTAATACAGTGAGCACAAATACCACTGATAGAATAATTCATTCACATTAGCTGAATTTATATATTATCAGGTTCCCTTATATAAATTGGGGCTTTTTCACGAAAGTGTTAAGAAAAGCATAATAAATAACTTTACTGTCTTTTCTAAGATACCCCATCTTACCTTCACACATGGAAATTTATTCCTACAGTGAACTTTAAGTACAATATATTGGTAGTGTGAAAGCAGAAGGAGGAGTCAGGAATATTTTTCTACCACTCTGAGATTTTAAAAAACAGTGATCTCCCCCTTTGAAACAAGGTCTTGCCATTTAGTTCAGACCAGGCTAGCCGTGAACTTTCTGTATAGTTCAGACTGGCCTCCATGTGTGATCTCCCTCCTCCGTCTCTTGAAGGCTGGGATTACAGGCATCCAGCATCTATCTGCTTGTCTTAATTTTTCCTTTTTTAAACTGACAAAATTAGAAAAACAGGAATCATTAGTTTCTAATTCTGCAAATGGTATGTGAGCAAAGACCTCAAATTCTTACAAAATTTCTGCTTACTGAACTCAACAGAGAATTTAAAATGTACCTGTTATGCATATAACATATACAGAATAAGTAATACAAGTGAATTTTTTTCTAAAGCTTAGACTAATAGAACCTTGGGGGAAAAGCTATCTTCAATAACATGCCTTCTATATGAGGCATGGATTAGTAATCAAATTCTTTTTGTACTATAGAGAGATAACATACAGCAAACTATTATTGACAAGTTACAGCCCATATATTCTTCCAGTGTTCTTTATCGAGAAAAAACTAAATAGCTCTAATCAAAAAGATCACAAAAGCAGCTTTCTTAGAAGCTTCTTTTAACAGTTTAAAGTGAGAATATCATTAAAGTAAATTCACATAAAGTTTTTACTGCTGTATCTTGGGATTTATATTCCTTTACATTTAGAAGTTTCACTTGTACACATTATAAACCTCAGGTAATCTTAGCTAATTTCCCAGTAAGTTTCTAGTTCAGACATTTTCAGAACTGAACAGTGTCCACTAACCTATAGTCGTTTTAATTATAACAATAGCTAAGTTGATATTTACCTTGGCTTGGTAGAAAAATTAGTCTTTAGTGTGTCTAGACCAATAATTCAGGAAATGTATATTGTTGCTTTTTAAAAAATGGTTTCCTGTCTCTCCTCCTCATTGAATTTGTACAAACTTCCTTTCCTCACCATGACCAGACCACTGTTGACTTTTCTGTCTGCTAAGGCAGAAAAATACTTCTGTAGTCCACACAGCACTGTTTAAAACCAGGGGTTAGCTCCGTCCGCCCCATTTCTGTGGGCTGCTTAATGAACTCCGTGTTTCATAGCATTGTCAAGAACATTCAGAGTGCACTTTGCAAATGGTTTCCTCTTCTCTGTTGTGTATCATCTTTTCTCTTTATTTGATTCGTGTTTCTAAATGGACCCCACCACCACCTCCACCAAGACCTCCATGTATCCCACGTAACCCTTTCATCTCTGTCACATTACAACACCTGGAAACGTTACATGGACTCTTTCCTACTTTGTGTACTTTTTAAGTCCTTTTCCTAACATCTTTTCAGAGTTTTATCCAGTGCTACTGCTCTAAAATCTCATAACATTTCCTTCTGAAGATTTACCTTCATATATCCTTCCTGTAAATTTCTTGTAAAAGAATTAAAGCTGTGTTGTATTGCTCATATGTACTGTCTTTAAAATAAGCTATAGGTAATTACAGAGTTGCTTTCATGGCTTGCTGTATTCAGTTCACCACAAAATGAATTTTGCATGCTAAAATTAGGTAATTGGCCATGAAATAAATGTCTCAAATAGTGACAACTTTATATTGAGTTAGTCTGCATATTTAATATATTAAAAATAACAAAATTAATAATCAATCGGTATCTTTATTAGCTTTTCTATTTTATTGGAGTTTGCACTAGGCTTTTTATTTCATTGTATTTCACTTAACTGAATTAAAGCAATAAATTATCAACACTGTTCTGTAATTCATCATGCATTTTCATACCTGATATATTTTTAGTCATTCCATGTGTTTTTTGTTTGCTGTGTTCTAATTCATTCCAGTCAGTCCAAATGTACTGTCTTCCATAGGTTATCCTCCCCTTCAAGTGGAACTGGAGACCCCCACAGGGTTGCACTACACACCACCCACCCCTTTGCAGCAAGATGATTACTTTAGCGATCTCTCTAGCATAGAGTCTCCCCTTAGGACCCCTAGTAGACTGAGTGACGGGCTAGTGCCTCCCCAGGGAAATGTAGTGCACTCAGCAGATGGACCTCCAGTTGTAACTGCAGAAGACACTTCCTTAGAAGACAGCAAAATGGAAGACTCAGTGCCTTTAACAGAAATGCATGAAGCAGTGGAAGTAGATGAGAGCCAGTTGGAGGATGTGTGTCTGAGTGAGTATCCTCAATGCCTCGGAAGTTTGGCTGGGGCCCCAAAAGCTGGGAAAGCAGCAGAGCCACTGAACCAGACTAGAGAAGTAGGCCAAAGCTCTGAGCAGCAGGAGAGAGGAAAATCTGGTCCTGATGAGGAGATGACGGAAGAAAAATTCAAATCTCTGTTTGAGGACATTCAACTTGAAGAAGGAGTAGAGTCTGAGGAGATGACAGAAGAGAAAGTACAGGCTATTCTTAAATGTGTTCAGCAAGCAGAACTGGAAATGTCTTCAATTACAGGTTGGCAGAATGAGACATCAAGCGGAAACGTAGATTCCCCTGCTCAAGCTCGAAGAATAATTGGTGGGTTACTAGACCGACTGGAGGACAGGTATGACTGTTTCACAAAGACGAGGAAAGTGAAGTGTGGTTTATGTTTAAAATACTTTGTTTTAAGTAGGTGCTTTTCAGTGGGACTCTTGAAGGAATTACCCTCCCAACTTTTGGGTAATCCCTGCTTTGAAAGCTGGTTCATTATGCTAATCTGAAAAAAGAAAAGCGTATTTAAATTCAATTATAACTTTGAAAAACTGAGGTAGAACAACAAATTTAACATACATGTCAAAGATTTGTATTTTTTAAT
Source organism: Thryonomys swinderianus (assembly GCA_004025085.1). Lineage (NCBI taxonomy): Eukaryota > Metazoa > Chordata > Mammalia > Rodentia > Thryonomyidae > Thryonomys > Thryonomys swinderianus. The sequence goes on from PVIC010006285.1 coordinate 30,528, forward strand.
TTTAGAAGACTCTTGTTTTCTGATTTATTGCTAGTAGTATTCTTGTCCTATAAACATTTCGTATTTGCAGCCATGTTCATTATATATAACTTCAAAACAAATATTTAAAAAAAATCATTACAGTGCCATCATGTCAGAATAGCTACCCTTAAAGTGTCAGTAGAAATGCTACAGATAAAGCACTTTATAGGTAAAACCACAGGCCATCCTCTGAATTCAGTCACCAGCACCACAAAAGAGAAAGTTTTGATGGACTTTTATCTCTGTGTACATTTTAAAAACTACCTTCATGTAGAAAATACAGACCAGCTAAAACAAAAAGCATCTACCACCTACCAGACTGAGAAAAGTACTGTTAACATTTTATAGACCCTCTTAATTTTCTATATATAATTCTTTTTAAAATGCCATGAAAGACATTCATTTTTAGATAGCCCTGTCCTGGAAAGGTAAGTCTACAACCCCCAAAACATTGAGTCAAGTCCTCCCACCATGAGGAGGTAGATACTTTGTAGCTTTGGGTAAATTTCTCAGTTCTAACAATGTCACTCTATTCATATTTTTCCAACCATACCCCTCAGACAAGAATATAGACCACAAAAGAAAGCATATAAACTACCTACCAAATGACTCATGCAAATGGTCATTTCTTGGCATTATTTTTACCTACTCACACATCAGACTAAAATATATTGTACTTCAGCCTCACCTAGTGATAAGTTTTAAGTTGGATGCAAGAGTACTACCACTATTTCAGAAGCATGTGTAGTACCTTCATATTTCTGGTAAACCTCTTGCCCAACAAAAATTCCCAAAAAAGAGACTATAAAATTTCCAAAGAGACATTTACAAAACTGATTTTGAAAAATAAGGCAGTAAAAATTTGTATATACAGCTTAGCGAAGGAACTACAGAATACTAATGGTACGATGTTTATGTTCACATGTAGTTACATAATAGATATTTGGCTATCAAGAAGTAAATTTAGAAACAGGAAAAATGTTCATTTATTATTAAACTGGCTGGAGTCCCTTATTTAACTTTTATGTAACCAGGGATCAAATTCATGACCTTGTGCTTGCAAGGCTTGTATAGCACCACTGAGCTAAATCCCCAGCCCCCTGGAATCCCATTTTTAGTATAGACTCTGCCACCAAATTATATAGAAGAAATACACTTTCTTCCCTAGAAGCAGGAAAATGACAGTAACTTTGCTTCTGGTATAAGCACAGGTAGGGATCTCGGGCAAACAGTGCAGATAGGGGAATTGAAAATTAGAAGTCAAAGTTAGGGATCTTATAGGATTTTCACAATACATTGAATTTGTCTTTACCCATACAGCATAAGGTGTACTATTAACATCTTTTAAAAATAAATGTGTTCAGGTAATCAAAATTTGATTTAAAAGAATAGGCATAAGTATATATACATTATATATCATTGTGTGTGTATGTGTGTGTGTATATATATTACTCTTCTATATGTTGCTTTCAAGCTATAAACAAAGATACTGAAAAAAATTTTTTGAGACAAGATCTCCCCCTTTGTAGTTCAGGCTACCCCTGAGCTCACTATAGCCCAGGGTAGCCTCAGACTCATGGCAATCCTCCTTCCTCTGCCTCCTGAGTGCTGGGATTATAGGCATGTGCCACTGTACCCAGCTAGATACTAAAAACTATCAACAAGTTACAAAATAAAGAATATACTAAAACCAGTAAAAACCTTAGAAGTCAATTTAAGAGAAAAATGTTAACAGTTAAGGAAACCATTCCTCAAAATAAACAAAGACAAAGGGGTGTGGCACACGTGCTCCCCAGGGCAGTCAGCAGAAGTCAGGAGTAGAAAGAGAGAAGGTTCCAGGAGACAAGTGAAATCTGGATTCATAGATGAAAACATACACAGAACCAAACTTTGAGGATGCAGAGTTTAGTCTCCACAGTTCACTTTGATGTTCAGAGAGGTTTTATTAGTTGATTTTTACTAGTGCTGTGGCAGTATTTTGAAATATCCTCCCCTTTTAGATTGATGGGGATGAAGCTGTAAGTATGCCCATGGACACGTTGCAAGATGCAGGATCTAACTAGGTTTGGAGGAATAATTCTTCAGAAAGTCCGATGAGCTAGATTGGGAGCTGAGTTGCAGGGAGCACCCGGAGCCTGTGTCTGCCTCCTTCTGCCTCCGTCCATGGTGGCCCCTCCCGTGTTAAATCCTTCAGACCGTCCTAGTTTGTGCAGTGGTAAACTTTAGAGCTTCTGAAGCCATGCGCTGCCATTGTAATATGTACATTTTCTTTTTTTTCCAGCTCTGATCAGTGTAGAGAGTCTATTACCTCATATCTAAAAGGAGAATCTGGAAAATTTGAAGCAAACGGAAACCATGCAGAAGTCACTCCAGAAGCAAAGCCAAGACCTCACTTTCCAGAATCCCAAAATGATGTAGGAAAACAAAGTGCTAAGGAAACTCTGAAACCAAAAATGCACGGATTGGGTCGTGCTGAGGAACCACCCTCACCGCTAGCAGCCTATCAGAAATCTCTGGAAGAAACCAGCAAGCTCGTAACAGAAGAGCCTAAACCCTGTGTGCCTGTCAGTATGAAAAAGATGAACAGGACTTCTGCTGCTGATGGCAAGCCACAGTTTAACCTTCATGAAGAAGAGGGGTCCAGTGGGTCTGAGCCAAAGGTACGTATGTCATCAGGTTGCTGCTGGGCTCTTCCTGAAACGAGCAGTATGGATGCTTCCCTTCCTTTGATTGTACTTGTAATACTGGACTCGTGATTCTTCACTATGTCTAAATTATAAATGGGTGCCTTTGCTGTGCTCATGGTGGTGGTAAAGAACGTGCTAAGGAAAGCACAGGCCATTTGATCGTACCTTCCTTCCCCAGATAGGAAAAAAGGAACATCTCTAGCCATTTTCAGAAGGATGCAGAACTACAGAGATAACTTAAGTAACTAGCTTAAGGGCCCAATATTAATGTTGTTTTGTATTTAGGTTTTCTAACTTCAAGCCTAGTTGTGTTTCTTATCGGAAGATAATTCTGACCCTTTCTGGGTCTTTTGGGCAGCCACAATGACCCCATTTCAACCTAAATGGATGCACATTGAGGTCATCTTCATAATTCACATTTCTGACTGCTGGGTAGCTTCGACCACTGGTGACACATGCCCGACAGCCCCATTCAATGGCTTGTACCACTGTTGGTACAAGTGACATGTTTGGGCATGGGACAGTCACACTTGCACACCAGTAGTTCAAGCCAACAGGAACGTGTTAAAATATACCCCATCTGACCCATCTCAGATTTTTCCTCAGATGTATTTATCTGAAAGTAATTTAAAAATTGAAGAGACAAAATCACCAAGTCAAAGATAGGTGGTTTTGACCACTGTCTGAAATTTAAAGTTAGAAGTATTGTTTTTTAATATCTGTTGGTAATTAATATTTGTTTCTAGTAACTTAAAAACTGATGGCATTGTTGACTATTTGTATTGACACGTTTTTATTGTATCTGCTAATACATTTTTGTTCTTAGATATTGTAATATTGTGAAATTATGACTCACAGATGAGTATAACAAAAATGAGCTGCCTTTTACTACATTTCCTGCTGTCAGTATCTGAATCCGTTTGTCAGTTATGCTGTAGACTGACTGAGAACTAGTAAAAGGCTGAATTTGAGGTTTAGAGGAACTTACAGGAAACTGTCACTCAGTTTATCAACCAATTACATGCTTTCCTTTTCTTTGGGCTATTTTCCTGCTTGGGGACAGTGAGAGGAAGTAAACTCTTGATCTGTTTTTTCCATTGTTTGTTTTGAGATGTAGTGAAGGTGGTTGTTAAAAATGAGCTAGAGATTACCAAAAGCAATAACTGCACACTGTGTTCTTTTTCGGCTCTTCTTTTGTGTATTTTTCTTTGAGTCTTTCTCAGCCCTTCGACTACCTTCCTGACAAGTATGGTTTGGCATATTGATTTTTGTCTTTTACTTGATTCTTAGTACATTTAAGGAGAACAAATTTGGATGGAATGTTCCCTGCTGAGGCACGCTACAAAATATAATTGCACAGTGATATTTCATCTGTGAAGCATTATTCTGCAAAAGTCTATTAAGATCAATACAGAAGTTTTGCAAACAACTACCATGGAAAATAAATAAGCACTGTACATGTACATAGGGACATATATACTGGCATTGGTATAAAGAGGGTTGAAAGCGAAGATCTTAACCCCTGTTAGAAAGCACTTTCAGGATTCCTTAGAAAGGAGTCTCACTCTTGTGTGGTTATCAGTCCTTCTACAACACACAAAACTTTGTGATCACAATAATCTATGTAGAGCTTAAGCTTCTGGAAGATACGAGGCTGCACTCACAAGAAATCCAGCGATGTTTGGGTTGTATCTTTTTCAGCTCTCGCGCAGTACAATAGCAACAAAGTAGGTCACCTAATGTATGATTCTCCGAAAACAGCCCCCTTTTTATCCCCTAAAAAATCAGGTCAAAAGTCCGGGCGCTGCTCTTACACGGATGACTGCCTGCTGTTACAAGGTAAAATTCTGCTATTTTCCACCTCTTTTCATGCAACAGCTCATTTGCAGGAATATCGGGAAAGTTCCATTTGGTCTCCTTAAGTTTCTTCATTATTACCACTTCCTAGAGAATCCTCCCATAGGATCCTGATCTTCATATTCTGTACTCTTCCCCTTAAGACTAGCAGAGAAGCCAGGGAGACTGCGGGTCCTAAACTAGCCAAATGGCCACTCTTTCCCCTTTGGGGCTGGTCTTGGGATTTTTCATAGGACTGTTATGTAAATAGTCACCCACGTTTGTTGTTAGCATTTGCATTAACATATATTCTTCTGCTTTTTCAATGAAAAAAAAAAGTGCATCTCAATGTGAAACCCTTTCCCCATTTAAGATTCTGTGTGTGGATAATTCAGATTCCTGTTTCCTTTTTGTCTCATCCAACCCATTAACAGTTTTTTTTTTCTTTTGTCTTAAGCGTGAATTTCATTTCTGACTGTTTGAGCCCTTACAGCCCTCCTCTCACAATGTAGTTCCTAGATCCTTCCACATCTCCCAAATTTACTCTTTTTCTAAAAGACTTAACATATTATAGAGAACTTAGTTTTCAACTTTTTAATCCTTACAAAGACACCAGCTATTACTTCCTTTTGAAACTGTACTGTTCAACGAGGTATTTTGTTCAAACAAAATTTCCCATAAAATCATTTGATACTACCCAAACATCTTAAAATACTTTTTACCTTTGATGACAATGTTGGCCTAGTTTATTACTCAACTAACATTTCATAAATCATATCATCTAATACCTATACCTTGCACTTTTTCACTAATTTTAAACAAATTCACTTAATATCTTTTGGAAAAATGAACATAATAACACCTATCTTCAGGACTGTTCACCTTGAGATAATTACCAAAATTCCACGATTACAATTTATAAATAAAATCATTCCATAAAACCTTTTCACCATAACATTTACAAAGCTGTTTTTCCCTCTGAATTACATAGTATTTGCCATTTGACTTTTTTCCTCTTCCCTACTCTTACTGCCTAAAAAATTAATATTTTGCCTATTTACTAGGGTCTTACTTGCAGTATTATTTTCCATGAAGTATTTATTTTATATTCTAATTTCATACCACATCTCAAAAAGACTTCAAACTTTCATGGCTTATTCTTTCAAAACTCTTACTACTAGTTTTGTTTATAAGAATCTCTTGATACAGATCAGTGCACCAAATTATGTTGATATAAATTTCAAAACAGCTTAGGATAAAGTTACCACATTTGACCAAACATTTATGAAAATCAGAAATATATACCTCTTTCTGTGTAGTGAAACGTGAACCAAAAAATCAAATGAATCTAAAGCTATTTTAAAAGGAACATGAATGCTTCTACAAACAGCATTTTGTTTCAAAAGCCAAAAATGTTCTAAAATTATTTTCAATAAATTAGAGTCAATTACTTTGATGTTATTTGCATATACAGAGTAATTCTAATGGTGCTCAAAAATTTTCTTTCTCTTGGGCTGGGAATGCATCTCTATGGCAGAGCACTTACCCAGCATTCATGAGGCTCTGAGTTCGATTCCTGCCTCCTCAAGAAGAAAGGGTTTCTTCCACTTAAATTTTAGGATTCTCAATAATATATATCTTGATATTCCTTAGTGGAGGAAAAATCAGCAAATAAATATAATTCTTTCTTGATTTTTTTTCTCAGAATGTCTGTTATTTTAAAATGTGATGGTAAAATTATACTAAAAATGCATTTATCAGGATTTGAGAGACAGTGATAATGACTCAAGCTCAGAGGAGGAACGCAGAGTCACTACCCGAGTTATTCGCCGGCGTTTGATCATAAAGGTATCCTGCAGGTGGATCACTGGGGGACATCACATAATATTAGAAACTCCTTTCATGTGATTTAAAAATTCAGCATGCTTGATAACTAAACAGCTCTGTTCACTGCCTATCTGAAAGTTTATAAAAGCAACAAGCAAAAGTAAAATCGTGTTGTGTGGTAATGAGCATTTGACAGAGGCATGTTTAACATGTGGCAGTTATGATTTTATCTGATGATTCTTGGCTTTGTGTCTTGCTTTTCTTGGAGGAGTGTTAAATGTGTGAACAAAAATTCTGTCTGGATGAGAGGGTAGTTCACATCAAATTAAATGTTCAATTAAAACCCCAGAGACTAATGAAGTAGGAAGATAAAGAACAAAAAAGAATGAAAAAAGTAAAAGGTACCCCTTCTTTCACATTCCTGTCTTAATATGAAAACTCAGTTCATTATTGATAATTGAAAATTTTAGTTTATAGCCTGGTGTAAGTGTATACACAAGTCTAGAAAACCTTCAAAGATAGGTTTTTAACTATAATATGCAGAAAAATATTAATCTGCATTTCTAAATATAGGAAGCAATATTTACTAGAAACGAAAAATACAATTCTATCCCTTCATAACCAAATTGAAAACACTGAATCAACATTTTCTTCCTATGAAGGTCTTTTGAAGCATTGACCTTTAGCTTGGCAAAGTCCACCGCTGCCTTCATACTGTTTTGAAAGAAAGCTTTTCTGGTATTAGAATAATTAAGTGCAGAGAACCAGGAAGCCATTTTTCATTGCACTTGAGGCTTCTTGGTTACCAGCTCTGGAGAGAGGAAAAGCAAAATATCTGTTGAAGACTATCAAATTTTCTTAGTCCCAATCTCTTAGAGGCTAGATACCCAATATTTCCTAGGCTCATAATCAGTATCTTCAAGAAATTATGCTTTAAAAAGTCTAGAAAAGCCCAGCAGACATGTCATTTTCTAACTTTTTATGCTCTACATACGACACCCTCCACAGCCACCCCATTTCCTTAATAACAGCTGTCCCTTATAGAGCAGACTCTCTTCTAAGACAGAAGAAAACATTTGTGAAAGAATGAAAAAAAAACTTTGAAAGCAGGAAATAAAGAAGCTTGTCTCTAAAGACAGAAAGAGCAACAGCAAGATCAAACTCTACCACCACCAAGCCCATGAGGATTCTCTCTTGGATTTTAGCACTCCAGAAATGCACCTGCAAACTAGCTTGTTGGTAGTTTTATTACAGTAAGAACTTGATTAATAATAAATAACACCCTGTCTTAAGGGCAGAAATTTAAAATACCAGTATATGCTATGCTTCTTTGGGCTTCATAAAACAGAGGTGTCTGTTTTTAACCCCAAATACCTGCTATTGAAGCTAGTGTAATTGCAGAGAGATTGAATGAATGGAATCATCAGACAAAGTTTTGTAACTGGAGAGGATATTGTATAAGCCATAAGATCAGCTGTGAACAGCTTTGAAAAACATCTTTCACAGGAGATGGAAAAAGCAAAAGCTGAAGCATGGCCCTAATTATCTTTGGAATTTATAGGTGTAGCAATGAAAATCTAAACTACACATAGAGGAACCTTTGTGGTTATATTTTCTTATTGAGGTTTTTGGAATAGTTAGGAGAATCACACTTCTGTTGCTTTTCTGTTTATATGGAACATTGCTATCTTCCTAAAGTAAAAAGAGCTCAAGGACTATAATAATAATACAATCAAGATGACATGGAAATCATCTGTCAGAATCATAAAATGGCAATATTAGGTCCCGGAGGGACCATTCAAGCTAAAATACTTATTTTCCCACTTGACAAAACTAGATGAATTAATTTACCCAAAATCACACAGTTGGACAAGCACAGTTCTGGAATCAGAACACTCTAGTGAAGTCCTTTTCCAAACCATACTGTATTTCTCCTCCAGAACAAACAGAAAGCATTTTTGACTGGACTAAGTCAAACATTTGCCCATTTGGACCTTTCCACTGGCACAGACCAGAGTGGCTTTAGGCTGTCAATGCTAGAAACCGTTTGGTGGGGCTGGAACGTGGGGAATGTGACCTGCTTCGAGGATGCATTCTGTCCCCATCTTAGCGAGCATAGCTGCACTGTCTGTCATGGTCATCCTTTGAGCATGAGTGTCCCAGTGCTGGAAACTGTATGGGGGTTTTCCACCCCTTCCAGAGCTGGCTTTGCCTTGAAATTGTCTCCAAAGAAAGCAGCTGGTATAGTCAGAATTCCACTGCCACAAATCTAAGCAATTTGTACAAAAATGGGGTAAAGTATAATTTTAGGATTTTTCTCTTTATTTCTAAATATGAGCCTGTTCATTTTTCATGCAGTTGTAATTCGTTTTACATTTAAGAGTTTCAAACTCTTATGGCATGAGTCAGGTTAATTTCTTCTACTCATTAGGGGAATTTTAAAGTTTATCTCCCATTTATTTCTGGATAACCTGGTAATAGCACAGTAGGGTTTTGTTTTGTTTTTGTTTTTTTTGAGACAGGGTCTCGCTTTGCAGTTCAGGCTGGCCCTGAGCTCACTATTTAGCCCAGGCAAGCCTCAAACTCAGCTATCCTCCTGTCTCTACCTCCCGAGTGCTGGGATTACAGGTGTAAGCCACCACGCCTGGCACTGTGGGCTGTAGTACTGATTGCTGGTGGGCGTGAGTCACCATACCCAGCATTGTTGTATGTGGTTACCAGGATCGAACTCAGGACCTTGTGCTTAAAAGGCAGGTGCCAGAATCACTGAGCTAATTCTCTGGCCCTAGCACAGTAGTTTTTAAATAATCTTAAAATAACTTATAAGCAAACTGTTTTTAAGTTTGGTATGTTCAGAATAGTTGATTTTTCACTATTGCATTTCTATTTAAATTTTTCCCCATATTTTAACTGGAGAGTACATGTAGGGTTAGACTATAATATTGGGTTATACTGTACATCATATCAGGTAGTTTGCAAAATACATGTATCCTATTTTTGGAATATTCAAGTTTTAATTATGGACATCAAGCCAAATTGATATATTTGATAATGTTATTTTAAAAACCTGTAGAAAAGAGGTAAAAATTATGACATGCTTCTAGCAGCCATATTAAGTGTAAGTAGCATTTGTTAAGAGTTGAAAGTGTAAAACTATATGCTGCAATTTCCATTTGAAATAAGTGGGAGTATTTGGCACAAATGTTATCAGCCAAACCAAGGAGATAATTTTGTTTACTTAGAAGTTCACACTGCTTTAAGCAACATTAGAAACTCATCTTAAAGTGTCCTTAGAGATCTCTCCTTGGTAACACTTGTTCGCTAATATATTTCACGGAATTAAAAATGCATGTTTTTAAAAACTTATTTCATATTTCATGACTTCTTACCATCTTTCTTACCTAATCTACTTCCCTAGTGTAGAGATTTTCTGCATAATCAATTGTTGTCATAGAAAAGCAATAATTGACTATATTTCAAGTCTTTAAGGTAACAAGATGTACCTATAAATTATATATAGGCAATATAAAGTTTCAGTATAAAACAAGAAAAATGTTTACATACCAAATAATTCTCAAAACACAATTCGATTTTGCTGGATTCCCCTGAGATCCTTTAGCTGTGTACTGATCAAAGAGCTGGATGTTTGTAAAAATTAGCTCAAAAATACATCACTCATTCATGTTTAAACTGAAATTTCTTATGACATTTTATTGCTGTTTTTGCTATCTTCTGGTCTTTTTAAAAAAACAGCTTTTTAAAATTGTGTTTCTGCAAATATATGAAGCCACCTATAGGAAATAAGTAATACTCTCCCAAAGCATTTGCTTTTAGTGCACTGAGACAGCTGTGTTAATTGAAACTAATAAGATTAAGGATGACTTAAGCAGTGAGAGGCATTTTCTTTCCACATATACCACAGTGAGGTCAAATCAGTCTCATGTCTTGCCTGGTGTCATGACCTATGGAACAAGACCCGATAATAACACAGTTGTTTGGGGGTTTTCATTTTGCTTTTTTTTTTTCTTTTTAAGTAAATAAAAAGGGGAACAAAATTTTGTTAGAAAAGCCAGTTAATTTCTAGTCTGTGTTCTGTTGTTTTACACCAGGACCTGCTTGCTACTGGTTGTGACTTCCACAGGCACAACATTTCTTCAGCACTGACACAATTATCAGAGCCACTGTCATTCTCATCCAGCTCCACTGCAAAGTGAAAATGTAGCTTTGGTAGTGATCTGCTGATTTTCCCAGAAAAATCACATGTGTACACTGCAACATTCCCCATTCCACCTCTTCAGCAAATGTGGCCACTATGTCACTGGGTCCCTCAAATACGGTTCCACATTGAAGATATTTTTCCTTGCTCCCCAAACTGCAAGCAGCACAAACCTACAGCCAAGCATTAGTAAAGAAGGTCACACATTGTAGTACAGTGCTACTTTGGTCTCTGAGGGGTCTTATTATACAGTCATAAACCAAAAGAAGAGATACTGAGGAGTGGTCTCAACCCACCAAGGCCCCTCTGAAGAGAACATGAGCCCATCCTGATAATTGAGAATTTATTCTTTAACTTACTTTTGCCAGTTTCCACTTCTAAATCAAAGGACAGTTACTAACTCCAAGATATAATCTTAAATTCCTTTGGTATTGCTTTTGTCTTTTTTTTCCCCTCTCTAGTTACCACTTAAGATGAAAGCTGTCACTTCCCCATAGTCTTCTTAAACTAAGTTCTCCTGAAACAGTTATTCTTGCTTGTATCCTATGAAAAGTTATGAAACATAAGATTACCTCATTTCCTAAAGTTTTCAGTCTTCTCAAAACATCTTAGTAAGTGAACTTTTCAACAAAGAAGATAAATATGCTCTGACTGAGGCACTGTCTACAAAAATTCAACCTATAAAGTCCCTAGGAAAAAAACCCAAGTGATGTAATCAGAGCTCTAATCAGTGGCTGAATTTTTTTCCTACAAATGAAGCCTTTCGGTTCACGTGTTTGTGTGCATTCTATAATGACCTGTTTGAAAATTCTCCCATTGCGGACTTTTGTCACTACTATCATTCTTCCACATGCCGACAGTTTAATGCTTGAACACTGTCACATGAGGAATTGGTAGTGAAGTCAGCTCTTTTCTCACGTTGGAGTAGCAAGTAGAACTCACTACTGCTTTTTTCTGAAATCACAAAGCATGGGTGTGCTGTTTGCAGTGGTGTGGTGATACCTTTGTCTAGTATGTTGCTAACATCTATGCCACGTTCTTTAGGGAGAGGAAGCAAAAAACATTCCTGGCGAATCTGTCACAGAAGAACAATTTACTGATGAAGAAGGGAACCTCATCACCAGAAAAGTAATCACTGAGATCTCCTGCTTCTCTTAGAATTAAAATTTCTTGCCTTAAAAACATTAGTTTTTGTGCTGCAGTGTCACCTCTTGAAACAGAAACATCTCTACTTTTCACTGTTGCTTCCCACAGATCACTCGAAAAGTAATAAGACGAATCATCCCCCAAGAGAGGAAACGAGATGAAGTGGTAATGGAGAGGGATGGCCAAGGAGAGAGCAGAGGATAAAAGCTTTGTGTGCTCCCCAAGCGCATTGCTAACAGGCTGGCATCTGCAGTGTGGCAGCTTGGAGCATTTGCTGCTTTTGACCTTTGCATTTGATCAGCATTAAAGAAAAAGACTTTTCTTCCCAATAATCCATCATGTTCCATAATTTTTATTGTCTTCAGAGTTTTCACAGAGATAAAGTCCCTTATGGGGACAGACTGTGCCAGTCTGAGAGAGAAAGAAGATAAAACTTACCATCAGGAAATCCCTTGGGAGGGTCCGAGTCCTCCCGGGGATTTGGTCATCAGTCAGTGTCTGCGTAGGACCTGATAAGGGCTCTCCAAAGGGTAGCGTTTGAACAGTAGGATGACAAATCTCCGCTCACCATCTCAGCTCAAACCTGTACATTTTTCCTTTTCATCATATGCCGTGGGAAAATCTGCATCCCATCTTCACTGGACAGGCCTTCCTCTTTGGGCCTCCCTGCCTCCCATGGGCCAGTCACAGAACCAGAGTCCTCCCCGGACAGCGGGATTCACCCCAACAAATCCCCATGTGTCAAGAAAGCATCTAGTTATCTTTTAGTTCTGTCTCTCGGATCTTTATTCCTCTCTCATTTAAAAAGAAAGGCTCCAATAAACTTTTTTTTTCCAGAGGAAAAGAGTGAGCTGACAGTTTCTTGGGACTGGATCAGAAAATTAGAAAGGCTACTTGTGTTTTCTGTTGCAAACAATAAAGTAAAAACTGAACGTGGCACAGCAGTGTTGCTCACAGACAAGTGTGGCCCTCGTGCCCGAGGAAGAGAGCTCTTTTGAAACACTGGTAGCTCTGTGACTTAGGAACAAGAACAGAGTCTTGATCATTCCATAAAATTCAGAAGGAAATCAGTCCCTCAGGTCACAGCATTTCCGTGGAATTTAATTCCTAATTAGCACTTTACTAAGGAATGTGTTTCATTACAACAGACCTCTTGACATTCTACTGGCTTAAAATAGTTTAGGACTCGTTTTTGTTTTTGTTTTTGTTTTTTAAATTGAGATTGGGGTGCCTTGTGAAGTTTGATTTCTCTTGTGAATCACTAACCTGAATTATTTTAAAGTGTAGTTGTGTTGTATCGTTTCGACAGTGTGTTCTTGGTTTGTCTTGGTGATGCTAAACTCTGCGGTTAAACCAAATAGACTGTGTGTATTTTTGGATGTGAAATGACAAAGTACATTAAATGGTTCCACTTCTCCTAATCCAGCTCCAGGGACCAGAATGGGAACTGCTTTAAAACTCTTCCACCATGAAATCTTAATGTGCATATTCCTTTTAAAGCAGGGAGAAGGTTATAAGATGAAGATGAAGAAAGAAATCCGGCATGTGGAAAAGAAAAGCCATTCGTAACAGGGAACGGTCAGTCAAGGTGTGACGTGCCCTCATGTGAACAGTGAGGCTTATGTTCCTATGAAACTTCTAAATAAGTGATTCAGATTTTCCCTTTCCTTTTTCCACCAAAACCCACCTTTTAAAATACGAGTGGTTTATGTTCTAATGTTAATGGCTGCATAAATATGGATGTGTGCATATCTAATTTCTCTATCATGTGATCAAGAGATATGGTGATTATATATTTTCTTAATCATGTCAAAGACACATTTTGTTGTTAATCATCCCCAAAAGACTCTCTGTCACTTCAAACACACTTACCCACTCTTCTGGCCACTTCCTGAAGCAGCTCTGAGTCACTTCTAAGGGCTGTTAGTGGCTTGGTCATAGCTGCCTCTCAATGTCCAGAATCAGTACAAAATGTTTACCTTTCAGGAGTCATTTTGTCCGTGGCAGAGAGTCCAAAAGTGCACAGTCTTGTACCCAGTAGGTAAGTGGATGAGGGCACCCTGTGCTGTGTCAGGCAAGCTTGCTTTTCTGTGGGATGATACTGGGCACCGGCGTTCACCGTATTTTTTGATCACACCTTGTAAAGACATAAAAGACTTGCCGAACTCTCAGAAAGTGAAGGGACAATGGGCTAAGTGTGTTCAAAGGAGCAAGAGTTTTGGAGGGAGGTTGATGGCAATATGTCTTTACTGTAATTTTTAAACTTTAAGCACTGACTGTATTTTGATCACCATATATTACACGTGTGATATATAATTTCAGTCCTCACGCACTAAAACTTGACTCAGGTTCACAATCCATAAACTTTCTCCCTGCAGAGCAAGCAGGAATCTAAATGTAAATGTTTACAGAGGCCAATGTAAATAGAGATTTTCTGACTCTCCTCTGAGAGAGCTCACTGTGAAAGGCGGCGGCCGCATACAGTCCAACAGGGAGACTCTTGGGCGACAAGACTGTTCTTCCAAGTGTACTGAGAACTGTGTTGATCCCGCCTTTCACCAGTTTAGCAGACCAGCATCTGAGGACATACTTCCCTTTGAAGTTTAGTTTAGACCTGGCAACCACTGCATGAGTAAAATCCTGTATACTATTATATTTGCAGAAATCAAAGTACAATAATAGAGCTTAATGATCTGTTTATTTCTGAAAGTTAAATGTTCAGTGAGATTTGTTTAAATTTATCTGAACTTTATTTACAGATTGTTCTAACATTTTTTCCCTTACATTTTGTATTGTCCCCTAGCTTTATAGCAAAGATTAAAAAGGCTATTTGGGGGATACATGTAACGTTCATCATTTCTTTAGGACTGTTCACCTACATCCTCTGAGGTCCCTGGTTAAAGTAACAAAGAGCAAACAGACTGTAGTTTTTACTGTTATGTATCTGCTGTTCTCTCCCTACTGAGGACTCTGGTACTGTATTTGGTCAGCTACTCTAAAGCACTGAGAACTGACCTAGACTCACGGCCCCTAGTTCGTATGTGAGGTAACTGGAGCCTAGATGATTTCTTAATCTCCCCTCATCTCTTATCATGTGTTTATTCAGTCTTTTTTATTTTACATCTTCTCTGCAAGGCTTTTTACATAGCACCGAGAACAAACAACACTAACAGGGTACTTGCTCAAACCCAATTTACATTTTGGAGACAGTCACTTTTCTGTTTCTAGTACAAATTATCTGTCTCCCTCAGCTTAAATGAGAACATTTTCTGGGCCATAGTGAAGTCTGTGGCTAGCAAGCTCCAAGGCAGGACTGGCACGGTGGAGAGAAGAGACAAACTGGACAAGAACACAGATTCCAGGTTACCCCCAGGACGAACACTTTTGATCTGAACTGTAACAGTGACTTAATGATAACCAAGTAACTAACCAATCATGCAGTTATTTAACGACATTGAGAACTGCAGAACCACTGGAAGTAATAGTATCTACATAGTTCTACAGGTATTTTATGTACGCCCTTTAGTTCTCACAGCCTCTCTCCTGAATACATCTCGATTATCCCCATTTGACAGGTAAGGGACAGGCCTGGGGTTGTTAAGTCGATTGCCCAAATTCCCATAAGTAAAGAGTGGCAGAAGGAGGACCCAGCCCCTAATAACCTGGCTACAGAGGTCCCTTTCTCAGTAATGTGTTTACTGGAGACTTTACTTGGGCCTGAGGACACATGGAAGGGAGTACTGAGTATATGAAGTATGGGCTGAGTGTTACTGGGAGTCAGTCACTTCTATAAAGTTTCTTAAAACTGGTTTAAAAAAATCCTGGCACTTAGAAGGCTGAGGGAGGAGGATTGCCTCAAGTTTGAGGCCAGCCTGGGCTATATAATGATGAACTGGCTTTTTATTGGACAAGATGAGTGAAAGACAGGAAAATTAAGGTTTGTAGCAATGTAAAAGTACCTAGAGTGAACTCACCTATTGTACATATATATTTCTTAAAATACTAAGCATGCTTTTCCAAATGATTCTACCTTACCAACTCCTGAGTGCTAGATGAAGTCAAAGTAGAAGAGACTTCAGCTGGCTTTCGTGCCCCTAAGTGGGCACCAACTTGTTCAACCATGTCCTACTCAGCTTCCAAGTGAGAGTCAGAAAGGTGACCTACCACAGTGAATCGTTTTTCCACAGTAACATATTTATATCTGTGCAAAATATGATAATGCTACACCCCAGGTGTTATAAAATGTTACTGGTAATCACCTGGTAAAGAAAATCACCCTGTAAAGAAATCTGGCTCACTTGCTATGCAAAAGGAGAGAGAAATTTAGGCAAATTAATTTATATGAATGTGAAAATAACTTCAGCATAGAGCAAACTTCATGCTGAGATGAATAGTAACTCTTTGTTGTAATGCCGTGCTTACCTTTCATGAGGGAGGTTAGGAATTCAGTTCTAGAATCCTACCTGAAATTCGAGAATATGGAATTAGGATCTGGAAAAATCATTTTCCAAATACACTGAGAGTTTTTATAGTTTTTCTTTTTGACATAACAAAGATGCCTTTTTAATATAAGAAAACAGCTAAGAAAGTAGAATACTGTCAAATTGCTCTGACTCTTGGACATTTGACAACCTTTTAATATTCTATTTTAGAGCCAGTTGACTTCTGAGCTGTCTGAACCCTGCACCTGCTCTTCTTTAGTATACAGAGTTAGCTTGTTTTTAAGGGGAAACACAAAGATTTTAAAGGTTCATCTATAGTATCTACTGATTGAGTTTACATAGTACTTTTACACTGCTGTCTTATTTAATCCATCAAAAATGTTGGAGGCAAGTTAAGCTGCCTTCACTTACAGATTTTTCCAGATAAGGTGCTAAGCTCAGAGGCACCATGATTTGTCTGGTGTCAGCCAGCTGATGACTGGTGGGACTAGGGGAATCTGAGGGCAAGATGACTGATCCCCCCCAGATGTCTTCCTTTCACATTAAGCAATCTAAGATTCTTAGTGCACTATAATCATCTATAAAATTATTCTTGTTACCAGATACCACATAAAATCATTATATACATTCTTTCATGATTTACCCAGGATTCTACCACTGGGAGCAAAAGAGTGAAATCTGGGCTCATGTTGAGCTAAGTCTATAACTATTACTCATGTTATTAAATAGTATTTGATAATTATTAGAGATTGAACAAAATACATATATATATATATATATATATATATAGGCACCTATAAAAAATCCTTCCTACTGTAAATTCTGGTGGGTGAATATGTGTGCTTTTTAGAATAAAGCGGACGTCACTTCTAAGGTAGCCATAATCTTCAGATTTTTTACTTTAGATGCCATGAAAGAGCTGATTTTTAAGGTCATGGCAAAGAACAGCCTCAGAACAAAATCATGACCAAGACTTACATCAGGCAGTAACTGTACCAAACGTCCTTGAGAAAGTACTCTACTTCTCATAGACAACTACAAGAACCTGAAAGTAGCAGGAGAACCTTGGCTTGCTGAGGAACCACTTTATCTGATGCTAAAATGTCCACTTACTTTATTCATTTTTGCAAAAAATATCTGACCATCTGCCTGGCTCCAGGTGGAGGGCCAAACACACAGTCATGAACAAGACCTCTATGCCTTTCTGAATTTCCCAGTCAAAAAGTAGAAGAAAGATGGGGCAGATGTAGTTCAAGCACCAAAACGTTTATCTCCAGTATTCAGTGAAAGGACTATATATGCATTGTGCTTGGTCTAAGGAAGACCTCTCTGAAGTGAACACTTCACAGGCAGCACTAACAGAGAGGACGACTGCGGGTTACAGCACGGCCAAGGGCCCTGAGCTGTAGAAGTACCACGCTTGAGGATATGAAAAGTCAGGGTACCAGAGTCTGAGGAGATAGGAGTACATGAAGCAGGCACAAGGCAAAGTGAGACCAGTGCTATCACTGAGAACCATGTAGGCCACAAGAAAGGATTGCACTTCATTCCAGGGAAGAGAAAGAAAAGGTGATGAACATTTTAGAAGTCTAATAGTTGGATTAATTCAGTATGGAGAGTAAGGGAAGAGAGTGATGATCAGAGTTGCTAGTTTATGGATTCTCATTAACACAAATACTGACCCTAAGACCACAACAACAATAGACTTAGGACTGGGGTGCCGAGCAAGGCTTTGTAGATCTGTGCAGTGCCCTCAGTATTTGTCAGTGATTTCAAACAGAAGTCTAGAGCCCCAGTCTTCCTGGGGCTTTTTTTAGTACAGGAGTGAGAAGCAAAGGGGCCTCAGTACATCAAATTGCAAAGCTATTTACGAGCTACACAAGCTTGGCCAAGTTACTAGATTTCTATCTTAATTTCCTTGCCTATATTATCCCAAGAGAGCAGAGACAGGGCTCAGAAGCAAGTGTAATCAACAACAATAATGCTGTATCCCAGTGCAGGGATACAAGTAACATATCTCCAAGTCTTTGGTGGGACTGAGTTAATATATGTAAATTGCTTAATAATAGTGGCTGCCAAGCCAGTAGCAAGCAACCAGAAAGGACAGGTATTATTACTAGCATTGAGCAAGTAGAGAACCAAGGATGGAACCATGCAGAACCTGGATTATAGGCTGGTGGACAACAGCAGCAACTAGCAGCACCAGCCTACAAGAATAGGAGAGGCTGGGACAGCAGTGATACTGAAATCCTCCTGTTCATCTCTACAAGGGAGGAAAAATCATACCCCACGAGTTTATCCACTTGAAAAGTGTCCAGCACATAATAAGCATTTGATAAAACTAAATATTTTTCTTTCATTGCTGAAATATTAATCAATTTATTCTTACTTTAAAAAAAAATCACAGGTCCCTAGAAAAGAAGCTAAAAAATTAGGGGGTTTAGCTGATGAATAAATCTAGCTGAATTGGTATTACTTTTAAAAGGATATTGAGGTTATTGTAATTAGATATGGTAATTATTCTTTGGGGAAAAAAAAAGTTCTTAGTTCCATGACTCCTAAAACTAGAGAAGCAAAGGGAAAGAAAGGAGATGGAAGAGAGGAGAGGAAGAAAAACGAATTCTCACTCAGGGGACTGGGCGTCAGATGTCAGAAAGGCTCTCTTCCTTCAGTGACACAGCCACATCTCACAGAGCAGTGAGAGGCAACCTGCAGGTCAAGGAGACAGGACTGCAGACAAACATAAAGCAAAGAGTTAGATCTATGATGATTAGGGAAATGTAAGAGCGGAGAGAAAGGAAGCAAAGAGAAGGAAGTGGGAAAACAGGGTACAGTCCACTGAGAGGCACGTTACCTAGATCCTCAAAGTAAGGTCTGTTGATTTGCAGTGTCTGCATGGCTGGACAGTCTGAGAAACACAAAGTGCCCAAGCTTATCCCAAAATACTGAATTAAAATCCACATTTGAAGATTGCCCCAAGCAGTATCCATGCATGTTTGACTCAGAATCATTCCTTTAGGACACACCATTGGCTCTCAGATTTCATAGAATACTTCAAAGCATTTCAAAAGTTATTTATGTGATGCCCATCTCAGAAAATTCTGAAGAAGCTCCTTGGGGAAGTGGGCTGGACATTAAGACTACTGAAATTTTCCCAGATAATTCTATTGTGTGACGGTATTTGAAGGCTGCTAGAAATTGTGAAACAAAGCTTTAAGGTAGAGGGTATAGCAACTAACCAAAACCATGTATTTAGCTGGACCACAAAGAGCTTCAGACACCAAGGTAAAGAGAAAGGCCTACTTTTAGCGCTAGGCATTAGAAAACTGAAAACCATAGGTATGTGCATGGGTCTCTGAGAATGTGTGGTTCTACACTTTGAAGTACCCCTCACCTGAAGGTATGACCTATAAGTACAATATTCATCTGAGAAATAAACCAAATATCTGTTTTATTGCTGTTTTCCTGTATTTAAATTGTTTCTATAAAAATTTTTAATTACCATGAAGTGATAGGAATGTCTGATTCTGAATTGATCTCTCCTGCCTTTGGATTTGAAACACATGCCAGTTCAGTTCTAAATGCAGATGTATCTACCTCATCTCCATTATTTCAACCAGAAGAGGAGATGATTCCGCAGTCACTCCCTGAGGTGTAATCTCGATGCCTCCCACCCTTACGTCTTCTCATCAGATGGTGCTTTCAGCATAGTGTGTGCAGCATTCACGCGCCATGGTTCTCATGCTTTACACATAATCCTATACTTGACACAAAAGGTTTTGCCCAACAAATGGTCTTCCTGTACTCCCTGTAGCGGGGACCCACACGCTGACAGCATGACTAAAACGAGAATGACTTATAAGGGGAACTTCTACTTCTAAAAAGAAAATTATCACATAAAACATACCAAATGGCGAGAGGCATAATTAACAGCATTATAAAATTTGAAAATCTATTCACTATATCTAAAGGGATAATAGTCACTTCTCCTAAGCAGAGAAGAAAAAGAACTTGTTTTGTGTTACAAAATTAACCCGGGACGTTGTATTGCTTTTTAGGACAATTGAAGGAAGAAAAAAAAAGTTCAGCTAGACTACCTTGATCTCACATCTACAAAAGCTTACTAAAAACTATTAAACTGTATTTATAATAGATATAGTATGGTTTATAAATTATATCCTTTAAGATGTAAAACATGGAAAATCTATCTAGAGAAAACTGCTGAAAATGCTCCCCAAGACAGCAGAGCTGAAGCGCAGTGTAACATTATCCTAGGACCATCTGAGAAGCCTGGTGCCTGGAAGATGAGGATTACATGGTAGAAACATGGGTGCGAAAATCCTGATCCTCCTGCTAAGGATGCGTCTGAGTCACTTTCCCTCTCTAGAACTTCTGCAAGGTTACAGGAGGAGGGGAGCCCTTGAAACCGCCTGAGAAGGAAATGATACTTATGGTATTTTGGGTTCCAAGCGTTAGTGACATGGGGGACCAAGGTCAGCGCCACTTACAAAACAAAAAAGGAAAGCCCCAACCCTAGGTGAGGAGACAGAGGAAATGCTGTTTAACCTGTTTATGTAAAACAAGGTGTCAAAAGTAACTTATCAAAGCTAACTACCTTAAAGGTCACTGAGAGCACTCTTGAGCCCTGATAGAAGCAGAATTCTTTATCAAGGTCCTTCCAGACCGGCCAGCAAGTCTGTGGCTTAAACAGGAGTGGACCAGGCTGCTCTTAAAACTGCTCTGGCCTTACTCAGAGATTCCTTAGGGACTGTGCTGTTCCCAGGAAGACAGGCGAGTCTACAGCTTTTCATGCTGAACAAGAAAGAAGGACTGTAGGTAGGAAAAGACTCCTAAGCAGAAGGATTCACACCAACAGGACTGCACATAGTGTGAAAAACCTCTTCTGAGGAATGTTGATTTATTTTGACATTTTAAAGACCGGCTGTAAAGTAGTGATGCTGCCTGTGGGAATCATCTAACAAGATCATTCTCAGTGGAGCCTCTGTATTAGAGTTCAGATTGCTTAATGCCGTGAGGACTGAAGCAGACAAGAGAAGGGAAAGGATTCTTTAAAATGGTACAAGTTAGTCTTTCATTTTAGTTCATATGTGGAAAGGCAATTTCATAGTAATGAGGCAATGAAATTGTTCACCTTAGAAAGATCAGTTGGGTTTTAGGGGGTGAGGAATTTATAAATCTACAGAGATGAAGGGTTGCTCTGTCCTAACTCCATATGCCTGCCCCTTACTGTGCATGAGGGCTTGTCCTCTTGCATTCCGGTACTGACAGCAATCTCCCTGCCCTGTCATTTTATAAGTGGTTAAGACTGAAGCCACAGAGCTTTTAAAGAGCTAAGCAACCTGAGTTTCTGAGACAGAATCAGGAGAAAGTCTTTCCAGCTCAGTTTCTAAAACCACAGACACAGAGGTAACTCTGTGTGAAGATCACAGTTCAGTGAGATAAGGTCGCTCCTGCCTTCCTAGAACACTCAGGGCCTGTCTGCCAGGGCAATTAGCAGGTACCTTACCACCCTGTAGTGAACAGCCCTTCTTCTCTTAGGCTTTTGTGCTGAAGAGCAGGGAGGGTTTAGGCAAGTTTTCAAAGAGAGAAAATGAGGACAGAAAGCCAAACTCACAACTTGTTGTCTTTCTCTCCACAGGATCATATGTTTTTTACTGCCAGTATTGAGCAATTCATGGAAGAAATATCAACAGGAAAGAAAAACTTGACGGAGAAGGGTGTGTGCGTGTGCTGCTTCCACACATTAATGGCATGATGTTTTTATGCAAAAAGAAAAAAAAGAAAAGAAAACCACTCACCACATTTTAATTTAGCATGAGCCAATTTACAGAGCATGGAAATTCACTTTCATTTCCAGGATTGGCGCGTGTGCAATTAGCAATGCAGTGTATATACAAGAAGCCATGCTGTTAACAGTTTATCTCCAGTAATTTGGTGTCATTTTCAAAAGAAATTCCTGCCACCAGAAGGGACAGAAGGAGATGAAATGATCAGATCTCGAAGAAACACTAAAATTACTAAATCCACAACAGCTCGCCTTATTTTTCTTGGACCCAAACTGTCAGGGTATAAACACTATTTGTTTCTTTTTTAAAACATCGATAGTTTTGCTGTAAATAGTAACACTGTATAAATTCTAACAGAAAAATAGAATTAATGTTGATAAGGCGCTGCCTCTTAGGACACAAACAGAATATTGCAGATGCATTTAACATATTAGGGGTCACAAATGACCTCACCCTAGAAGAGGGAGGGGTTCTGGGTGGGGGGACTCTCCACTGACTCTTGTATATTAGCAATTATAATGTTTGTATATGCAAAACAGCTAGCTTGATTTTAAACAAATCTTTAAAATCTGCTGCGAATTTAAATAATTCCCAAAATGAGGAATTCTGTAGTTGTGTGAAAATTTTTTCTTCAGAATACTAATATTTTGATGCATGTGTATCACCTTATTTTGATTAAATCTTTTCCAATTTTGCAAACACTACAGTATATGGCAACACAGAAGATTTTATCTGTAAACACAAAGCCCTTCATCTACTATTTGTTGCTATTGCCAATTTTTCAATGAAATGACTAAAAATGGAAAAAAAAAAAAAGACCTATACAGTAGTTGCTTTAGGGGGGTGGGGGGAGCTGTTAGTGCTACAAAGGGGGTAATGCTTGCCGCGGTAGAGGTGGATGGTGCTCCTAAGAGGCCCCAGTTGGGGTATTTAAAGTGGACTGGACAGAAACCCTTAGCTAGTAGAATGGCAGCACGCTGTAAACTTATTACTGTGTCGTGTATGGCTCTCAGACGTAGACACCTTTCCATAAACCAATCATTTGTAACCATTCTAGCAGTGTCATATTAGGTTAATAAGGCTGCTGTGTTTTTAAGGACACTTTTATTTGGATTTTGGTGAAATTCTTTAATTTGTTGATTATATTCACATAAAAATCAGCATTCATTGACACATAGTTCTAATGACATATGTATGAAAAACCAGACACTGGATGACCTAGTCAATTATTTAAGCATAAAATAAATTGTGTTAAACTCTTCACCGATCTGTGTTCTACAGCGTCCTTGTGTTCTCTGGCAAAAGGTCCTTGGCTGATCCCTTGTCACGTGAGCAGTCATGACATCCTACCACTTGCTAGTCCTACTTTGGCCTCTGGTCACTAAAGGGACAGTTCCACATGTTCAGTTCTGCCCTGAAAACTCCCTACTGACACATATTCTCTGCATTTTGTGAAGAAACCTAGAATTGCAGATTTAGAGCCACACCTTGGACTCCTCCCAAAAAAGTGAGGAACCAGGGCTTCTATGGCCAGCATGTCAAGAAGTTGTAACCTGGTACTTCCAGAATAATTGAACATGCAGTTGACCTCAACCCATATATATTTTTAAATAACATTGTCAGTGCATACAAGTGACAAGGTTCCAACCTAATGACTCAATTTCTAACTTCTCCAGAAAAGCAACACTTGTTAACAATGAACCCACCCCCAGGAGACAGCAACATGATAGGCAAGATGTTCCAGTCCTCTGCTGCCAGGGGTGTGGTCTAACATACCAGCCTCAGCCTCTGTTTGTTACACTTTGGACTAACCTGGTCACACTGTAGTTTACAACACTTGTTAACTTTGATTCCAAGCCAGAGTGTGGCTTTGAACAGTAAGTGGTAGTCGTAACTCTCATTACTGAAAATTGGAGCACTCGTCCTAACCTCATTTAGTTCTAAAGCCATTTATTAACTCAGTCCTCAGAAGCACTTTATGAGGTAGGTACCATCTTTAAAAGTAATAGCTCTCCTATAAAATTAAACAAGTGGTTAAAGCCATGCAACAATGCCGTCTATTGGTGTCCTTTAAGTCGCTGACAAATGGATTTGATAACAGTGCAGAAGGCAGGGAGAACCTATTTTGCACAGTGAAGCTGGAGTGCATTTGCACGCTGTTCCCAATAAATGAAGTGCCCCTGGCTTACACCAAAATCGTCTTAGGAGCAAACTGCTGCCACATGCTGAAAGATTTTAAAAAGTACAACTCACTCCAAAACAAGTATCTGTAAAACCAGGATCTGAACACAAACCCCCGTGTAAGAGTTAAGAATTACTGTG